>JPJW01001379.1:0-11727 GCA_000750755.1 Pseudogymnoascus sp. VKM F-4513 (FW-928)
CGCCTCATCCTGGACCGGCAGGACGAATTTGGCGTCCGCGAGCTTAACGCCATAGTTCCCGCTCTTGCTGAACGACTCAAAGGAATCGGTCGGCTTGATCACGAAATTCATGCTCTCGCCGTGGCTGAACCCTTCAAAGAAGGCCACGAGCTGCACGACGCCGTCGCTCTCGAGGAGCTGCACACACGCTGCTTGCGTTTCCCATTTCTTGTGGATGGGCACCACCATGCGGCGGCGTGAAATGGCAAAGGTGGCAGCGGTGCCGGAGAAGAGGACGGTGAAGCCCGTGATGGCGCGCTGGAACTCGTGCAGGTCCTCGTGCGTGCCGAAGCTGTAGTGGCGCGCTGTCGGCACCTTGGCGACGAGGACGAGGAGCTGCGCGAGCCGCTGCCGCACTTCGGCGGGCGTTTGCGACTCCGTGCAGGAGATGGTTAGGTCGTGTTGCTCGGTGCGGAGGATGCTGAGGCGGGGGTGGAGCCCTTTGATATTGATGCGGATTTTTAGCTCGCCGGGGATCATGAGGAGGCGGTCCGTGACGCGGTCTTTGTTTTGGGATTCGGCGATGATGCGGAGGTGGGCGGCGCTTTGGACGGCGGTGGAGTTGAAGTCGGAGCCTTTGTTGTGGATGATGACCTGTAGTGCACTCCATTCGAAGTTGTCTAGTACCATGCGAGGGACGGACGTAGACTGGCTTTCTGCAGACCTAGTTAGGGAGAAAGTCTTTAGGGGTAGAACTGTGGCAGTCGACTCATTTGGTCGCTGGCCACCGATGATGGTGTTGTGGAATGCGGATCGATCTTGGTTTGTTTCGAACGTTAGACCTATGGTTGCGGCAGGCCCATCACCAAAGTATAGAAAGAGGGAAGCACCATAGTCAACTCGCGTGTGCTCATACCGGATGGGCCTTTGGATCGGGAGGTCGTGTGTAATGCCACAGAGTGATTTTGTGTTCGGTCCTGTAGCCACAGCTAGACGGATCCCACGATGCCGGGTATGAGGCCCGTTCATCGATTTCTCCACGACCACCTTCTCAAACACCCTCACTTTGCAGTGTAACGCCGCATCCTTGGGGAAGATCTGGTCGGTGGGCTCCTTTGTCGAATATTGTGCTGATCGCACGGTTGTTTCCATAACAAGGACCTCGTCGCTGTGGGCAAGGAAGCTTGTCTGAACCTTGCTTGTGTAATCGTACATGTTCCATAATATAGCCAGGTCCCCAGGCGAGAATAAAACACGCGCCCTAAAGAGCTTTCCGAGTTTGACTTCGATCATGTCTCTCTTGTTGTCCCATGCTACGTCTTGCCACGTCGGAGAGCTTCCATTTCGGGGCTGGACGGCGATGGAGATAACACCATCCTGACTGGAGATCACAGCGGTGATAAGTTTGTCATTACGCTCACGCTGGATGGAAAGTATGCAGGGCAACGGTTGTCGTATCGGCTCGTGCCCGTCGCGAGTGAGGCAGACGCCAACGTGTATCCGGCTGTATGTGAACATGTTTTCAGTGTCACCCAATGGCAGAGCCTCTGTTGATGAAATGCTGTCCGGTCCTTTCGGTGATAGTATAGAGGATAGGGGAATTCCGGAGAAAAGTGTTTGAATCGAGGAGTCTTGCCAAGGGTAGTCGACCCAGACTGCTGTATTGAGTCCCTGTGTGAGAATGGCTTCGCTACTATGCGGAGGCATAATATTGTTCTTCTTCATAGATCCTGTGAGCTTTCGAAGGTTTGAGATTAGGGCTTGATATCGTTCGAGGAGCCTGGCAACATCATCTAGACCGTTGGCTAGAGCCGTTCTTTCAAGGGCGATGATCTCTTCATGAGACTTGTCACCGATCTCAGGTCGATGTGCCAATATTTCGCTGAGTATCCATTGGCATTTCGCCAGGTCAGCATTGCCTTGCTGCTGTAGAATGTCGAGCCTTTCCGAATTTGGCGCGCGGCGTTTTGCAACTTGCTCTATCGTGCTCCTGCCCCTCAAGAACCACCAAGAAGCTGCCCTTAGTAGATTTTCGAATGAGGATGCGGACAGTGACTCCTTAGATTCTGCTGACAACACAAATAACTTATACAAGTAGCTGGTCCGTCCGGCGAATTCGTCCAGCGACTCGTTATTTACCGCTGGTTGCGCGGGTAGATTCGCTATCAGCCTCGCCATTGATTGAGGATCCGCGTTAATGGGCGAGATATTATGCGTTTGTCCACCATTGCGATTTGGGCTTCTGGGGGCATTCTCGCCATTGTAGCCGGGCGGCGACGAGGCCGGGCTGGGTTCGGTGCCAGGCGACTTTGGCTGCCCATTGAAAGCGCCGATGACCTGGGAGGAAAACGTTTCCAATGGGGTGTTACTGCCACGAGACGGAGGCTGTCTTGGAACAGACGACCGAGGGTTTTGTTGGTCGGCAATGAGAGCTTGTCCTTCCGAGATCTTCATCTCTCTCTGCATCCTCGCCACTAGAGCTCCGTGGTCTGGGTCGCTGGCCGCGTCGGCCCTCGTCGCTTGTGCGTCGTGGCTACCTGGAACGTCGGTCCTTCTTTGTGAAGCAGTTGGTTGTAATCTTGGAGCACCAGGTGTCCAGGGCTGGCCCGCAGGCGCCTGGGCTCCTGGTTGCGACCTGGGATCCCTGGTAGGTACATTGGATCGTTGCTGTTCGTTATGCCCATCATAGCCTCCATTTGGTCGGTATCCTGGCGGAGATTGCCCAGTGGCACCCTGGGGATTTGCTTGTGCACGTTTCTTCAAAGCAGATATATGGGCTGTCGGAATCTCTGAGTCGTCACCGCCTTCTCCGATAATTTCAGGATACGTGTCGGTGAAGCGAACCGTGAGTCCCTTGCGACTTGGTCGAGCTGGTCTGGGTTCTGTATGACTCTGTGAAGAATCTCTTGATCGGATAACCTCAGAAGCCGTAGGCCAGCGCCGAGCGCCAAGGGTGTCAAGCTTTGCGAGTTTCGGTGTCGCGTTCTGGTTCGGATCGGCTCCATTCATGTGCAACGTGTCGGAGGGACGCTGTAGGAATGAAGCTACATATTCGTCCTGGTTTCCCTTCCTCTCCTTGGGCTTGCCAAACAATCTTCCGACGAGACGTGCTGCAGCGATCTGCTTGGAGCTGGCGCCGTCATGGCCTCGTTGTTCGTCCATAACGAGACCTCGAGTCCGGAGATCTATCCAGACAGCATTGGTTAGCAAGAGGTGGTGGAAGCACGCGTGGTGGAGAGTGAATAAGTAGACGAGACGGACCTGTCACTCTTTGCGACAACCAGTGCTAGTTTAGATCGTGGAATTCACTCACTGGCTAGATCTCCATGTGGCAGCCGCTCTTCGATGGGGGATCGTGTGCCTCGCCCGCGGCGGGGGTCGAGATAAAGGTCGCGTTTGTCAGGTACGGAAGGCCCAGCGGGGTAATAGGTCTCGATAAGCACTGCAGCTAATGTCGGAGACGGTGACTGGATTTCTTGGCTTTATGTTTTGGGCACGACCTTAAACCTTCCGAAACCGAAACCGCGCAAAGACAAAAACAAAGAGGATGCACGGTAGAGTAAGGTTTTGGGGATGATAGCAGCCAGCGGTTAAGAGTCAAGCAAGGCAAGGTAAGGTAAGGTAAGGTAAGTTAAGTTGCGCGATTACTGGAGGAACGAGTTAAGTTTACAAGACGGCGTTAAATTTGTGGTGCTCTCCCTCTTGGGCGCGCATCAGCCCGGCAATGGGCGAATCGATCCAATCACGACAGAGTTTAGGATAGACATTTTGGGACATTTTAGCATTGGGAAAAAGGGAGTGGCCGTTCTTCATTTGGGGATGGAGGCATGTGAATGGTCGAAGTGGATAATAATTGCGTAGGTTGCCTGTTGGGGGGTGGATTGGGGAGTGGATTTTGGACGATTTGGGGGGTGCTTCTCCCACAAATCGTACAACACTCGCACTGTTGATGCCCCCACGCCTATCCCAACGCCGGAAGAGGTCAAAAAGAGTCCCAGGCACCCATAAAAGTTTCCTAAACAGCTTTGTTTGTTTCTCATTCGGTGGTTCCGCCTTTGGGCAGATTGCAATAAACCCGACAACATGCTCAGACAGCCCATTGTGTGGTAGGGAGTGGCAGGGAGTGGCAGGGAGTGGCAGGGCTCGTGTGATCATCGTCCTTGCCAGCTACTCCTTGGCCACGATGATACAGACGATGATGCCCAGTCCCCACCACTGACCCTGAGAAGTGATAAATGAGGGGGAAGATCAATCTATATTTGGCTAGGATCGGGAAGGAGCTGCTTCGTCGTCACCGTCGCACTCGAAACACATTTAACATACATAAACATAAACATAAACAGACTTATCCCTATTGAAGAAGTCTTGTGCTCCTGTTCGCCTTATGGGAGTCTGGGCTGACTGTCGATCAGAAAAATAAAATGTACGGAGTAGTAAACAGTTTGAGTCGTACAGTACAGTACCATACACACATACAGCAAATATGGATACGATTCTCCCCACTCTGTGCTGTGCTGCGCCTACCCATTCTTTTGACAGCACTGACTGCCGACTGGAATATTATAGGTATAAAGTATATAAATAATATAAATAAGTGGTCGCCCAGACTCCGGCTATATTGACACGACAAGGCAAAACCATAATATATTACACTGTGGAGTTTGGGTGCAGTCTGGACGCTGTGTAATGCTGGATAGCTGGATACTGGGACGTTTGAGCACAGCGCACCAACGGGACCTTCCATTTTTCCATTTCCCACTTCTATTTCTATTTGTGTACTCCGTATCTCCATTTCTCCATCAGATGCTACTCTACATCGGCTTTTTGTGGATGTGTTATGGAGAGAATTAAGGGGAAAAAGAAAAGGAAAGGAAAGGAAAGTTTCGTGCTGCACAGCAGAAGAGTCTTGAGGGGTGATGGATTGTCACACAGTGTGCGAAACGCGCTGGAGGACTGAGCAGTGTAAAGTCGGTCGGTCTAGCACTAATTATCCTTACATACTCCCCCGCGTCCGCGTCCGCGCCTTTCTTCTCTTTCTTTTACTCCGTGCTGTACACTATTGCTTACTATTATACATATTTCATTATCCATGTCTTCCCAACCCAACCTCACATAATATCCCATCCCATCCCATCCCATCCTATGAATCCATTTCTATGAATAACTTCCTCCTTTTCCCCCTTCCCCTTCCCAATTGCCCTGTGTGTTGTCTTCAAACTGCCCCACATCGTATTCCCATCCCGCGCCAGCAGCTGCCTTGGTTCAGGTTCCGCGCCAAGCAGCTTACTTTCAGTACGAAAGTACGAGTACCGTGCCTTCAAATCGTGGCTTAGCTCGTTTATACTTTCGCATCTCCATAGAGGAAAGTTGGTCCAACGCCAGACAACACATTTAATTCCTCTCACGTCACCTCACCAAAACCCCATTTCCTCCTTCCCAAGCCAGCTAGGGAATTCAACGGCCCCGTCGGACTCACAACCACGGATTCTCCCTACATGACGTCGAATTGCCCTTGAAACTGGCCTCGACAGAGCCTCGCCATTGCCTGCATGCTCTCCCAGAATCGGCCGTGCGCGACGCTGCTCGACTTCGTCGAACGAAACCCATGAGGGTGTTCCCCGAGCCAACTCGAAGCGCCAGCGAAATCAACGGCCACGGCGACAATGTGCCCGGAAATCAACGGCATATGATGCTCAAGATGTCTGCCGATGTATCTAGCGTCCGCCCCGAAGCCTACCTCTTCGAATCCAGCGGCGCCAACGATCGCGAGCCAGCTCGTATAAGGAGACGCGGTCGTGCTGACCACAAGGAGGTCAGGCGTGCGCGGAGGACGGCCCCAAGGCGTCGCCTCATACAGTATGGATTGGGATTGATGGCTGCGACCCTCTGTGTCGCGCCTGTTCAAGCTGTCCTGGTGCCGTTTGAAAATTGTCTCTCGGATTCATACCTCGATAGTGTCCCCAAGAAACTACAATTCACACCCACGTTTGTGGATGTTTCCTTTGACGCATCAACTGACGAACACAATCTACGTTTCAAGGTCTACGGGAATGTCTCTGGAGCATATACCAACGTCAACCTGCCGCCGCCGAATGACCCTGCGTGGTCCGACCCGAAATTCACAGATGGGAAGATTGAAAACCTTCCGCAACCAATTTACAAATATACCACGCTATACAACAAAATCAATGTCTTGACATATCAACCGTGGAGTCAATATCTCAACTTCTGTGATCAGTTGGAAAATGGAAAATGCCCCTTTGGGCCGACATTCAGTGCGGACATGTGAGGATGCCCGTCAATCTCCTTCTTTATCTGCATATACTAATATACGATTATATAGGGACCACCCAGAAAGCTTCCCCTTTTTCAAGGTATCGAATAGCATGGATTCGTCATATGCGTTCACGTCCCTGATTGCTACGTTTTTGATCATAAATGGCGACAAGCTCGATCCTGCGACGAACCTTGGCTGTATAACTACGGAAGTGACTCCGGATCTCGGTGGTAGCATCAGCAGTATGCTACGGATCGTCCCATTTGCCGTCCTTATTCTGGTCGCAATTGCAACGGCAGTTGCTGGCATCCTGAGCCCCTGGGGAACCACCAATCTTTTCAAGTGGACGACAAACTACGGCAGAGACGCTGACCTGCTGAGATTGGTTACCCCTGGTTTTGGTGACTGCTTACAGTACATTCAATTCGTTGCCCTCACAGGCGGACTCTCGCTGAGCTACCCTGGCTTCTATCAGCCCATCGTTAGCAAGTTTGCCTGGTCAGCGCTCATGTTTAATGAGAGTTTCGTCACGAAGGGAAACGGCACACAAAGTCTCATTGACGGCATTTATGTCACCCATGGAGAACATGGCCTCGATCATTTGAGCCAACTTGTCGGAATGACGGAAGTGAGTGATATATGGGCAGGCATGACCATATGGCTCTTGTCAATCATAGCAATCGTGACAGTTCTCATCCAAATCGGATTCTTCCTTCAATGGGCTTTCCGTCGCTTCTCTAGGATCCAAGAGGAAGATCTACGGTCGAAGAATATGCCATTTACCGTCGGCAACGTCATACGCATAGTCTTCAGCTACTTCCTACTCCCAATCACCTCACTCTCAATGTTCCAGCTTGTAATCGCTGGAAGCTCCCCCCCAGCCACGGTAGCTCTGGCTGCTCTTCTACTCTTAACGCTCGTCATATTTTCAGGCTGGTTGCTCTACGTTGTTGCGTCGAGTAAGCCGCGCTCCTTTCTGTTCGACGACCTCCGGACAGTTCTCCTTTACGGATCACTCTACAATACATATTCGGACAATGCGGCTACATACGCTCTTGTTCCAGTGCTGCTCACATTTGTCCGCGGGATTGGTATTGGGGCCGTCCAGACGTCTGGAATAGCACAGATTGTGATCCTGGCAATCTGCGAAGTCATCAATATCGTGACCCTCCATGCATTCCGGCCATTTCATTCGCCAACTTCTATGAATGCATACCATACATTCTTTGCTGGTGTTAGATTCACCTCGATTCTTCTCATGGTCGCATTCGCACCATCCCTTGGTGTTTCGGACGGGGTGAAGGCTTGGCTTGGATACGCTATTTTGGTGTTGCATGCTATTGTATTGATATTCGGATTTCTACTCAATGCGTTCCAGACGATCGTCGAGGTTGTAGCCCGCCTGGCTGGCGTCGGCGTTGACGACGACAGTGGATTCGCCAAGGTCTTCGGCTTGAGGCAGCTATCTCGACGACTACCGCGTGGGTCATACTCGAAGCAGAACCAATCCTACAGTGGTGCGCAGTTGGTCGACCGCAAATCGCCACAGTTGGCAACTGGCGGCTTAAGGACGCAGTCGGCAAGCAGTGGGCATATACTCTTGGATGGAGCCAGGCCTATCGACAGGAATAGCAGCAGCTCTATCCAGCCTACAACTATGGACGGCTACAGTAGCTATACGCCAACCACGGCTCAGGATGGAAATAATTTCTTGTTCTTGCCATCCGCAGCAGTCCTAGCGGGACAAAAGGATAGAGGTGCCTTAACCATCAACACTGTCGACACTTCAGATCCCTATTATCGACCGCCACGAGCACGTCGACCCACCATAGATGCCTACAGCCCCGGGGCCAGAAGCAGGGGTTCGTGGGCGAGTGGCGATTGGGGAGGCAGAAGATCGAGCCAGCCTGGGTCATCGGCAGCAGGCGACGCTTTTGAAGGTCCATCCGGCTCCGGTCGCGAAACCCCCGTGCCTCCGTTCATGGCCGCCCAGAATCAACATGTCGACCGCCCGTCCCAAGAACATAGAAGATCTCAAACGGATTACACGACGAGAGAGGTCGACTTCTACTATGGCGTCAGAGGACCCGCGCTTAACGCCAATGTGCCGAACCGCAGACTGCGTACCGGACCAGTGGACCCTACGAACCCTGTAACCGTTGCCAGCGGGTGGTTCAAGAACCTCCTAGGCGGAAAGACCAAGGAGAAGGGGAAGGGCTTCGAAGTCGTCAGGAGCTCGCGCATGCCTCCCGGCATGGTAGACCCTCGCAACGGACCTTCCCCTGAATCTCCACCCGAGGGCATCCCCATCGCCGCCACTGGCGCCGTCCGCCGCGACCTAGACAACGACGAGCCTACGAATGTGGGAGAGGGGAAAGAGAGGGTTGTTGGTGCTAAATCGCCGCTGTTATCTACAAACGACGATGATTCGGATGACGAAGATGGGGACGAGGCGTTCGAGATGACCCGCATCTCAGACGCGCCCCCTCTACTCCCTGAACTGGATCGCGGAAAGGGGCTCGAGATACCGAGTCGCTTCCCCAGCAAGGCGAGCGCGAAAACACAACCACCGCCGCTCATCGACGAGGACATCCCTATCCCCCGCAAGAGCTCCAAGCGCGCTTCCCAACAGGGACTCCAGCCGCCCAACGCCTCGGGACAATCCTCGTTCGTGTCCTCATCACCCGGCATCTCAGCCAAAGGCCAGCACGACGATCACCCCTCAGGGCCCTCACACTCGCGCCACGTCTCGGTAGAGCCACCGCTCATAAGCCTCAACGACGACTCGGTCCTGGGTAATCTAGACGCGCACACGCGCCACGATCGGCCGACGAGTATGGGTGTCGTGAGGAACCATAGTATTCGTGTCACGGATCAGGGGTCGGATGTGGATGAGGTGCGGAGTAGCGCGGCGGAGATTGTGAGTTTGAGTAGCCAGCGGTCGCGCGAGACGGGGCGGTCTTGAAAATGAAAAAGGGGAGGAGGGGTGGAATAATAACTAACTAATACTTTGCCCAACTAAGTACCTGGACGATTTTCTTCGGTTTCTCACCTTCCAATTTGTTTTTTTTTGTTTTTTTTTTACAGCGTTTTCGCTGCGATGTACATGCGGGGACCAAAGGGGGAGGGGGGGGGAATAAGGGTTTTTTATTTACGAATCTCCTTTGTTTTTCGCCGGTCGTGGGCGGAAAAAAGTTTCTAGTTGGGGGCGCAATCGGGGGAATTTGTATATAATGGTCGCTCTCCTTTTTTATGCGTGATTTTTTTGGGAGGGCAAAGCGAAGCGGGAAGGGAAGGGAAGGGAGGGGTGGAATTAGCGATTTGGAGCTTTTTTTGTGGGATGGGGATGGGAGTTTTTTTCCTTTTTTGCACTGCTTATGAGGGTGGTGATGATAGGATGGGGGTTGTTGTTGTTGATATAATACTGAGAAGGGCGATTCGGAGAGGCATATAGGCTGTCGCACAGCAACACGGAGTAGCTAGGACCCGACGACGATAGTTGGTAGGATGAAGCCAAAGCAAAGCAAAGCAATATATGCATGTACTACTTACTGCAACGAGTTACGGCAGGATCTTGATGCGTGGTGTTGCAGATTAAGTGAGTTGGTGGCAGTCGTACAGCTGTTGTGGATGGGCGGCGGGTTGAGTGAGTGAGTGGTACTGTACTACTACACCCCGTCTGGACTCACTCACTCACTCACTCACCCGCTTTGCTTCCAAGCCACACGCGCTCACTCACCCTGTATAAATAAATATCCATACAGCATTGTATGGCACAATATAATAGAGTAGAGCAGCGTACCACCTCCTCCGTACTCACACACGATACAATCAGTATGCAGCAAAGCACACCAAAAGCACGGATTCCTCCGACCTCTCCTCTCCTCTCTCTCCACAGCGGCACCAGGAGGCGACGATGATCAGACCATTATTGCGGACCTTCACCAGCCACCCACCAGGCACGCAGATGCGTACCAGCACGCAAGCACGAGCACAGTACCAGCTTTCTTTCCCTCGGTCGGGGTATCCGCCAAGGTGTGTGTGGACAGTAGGAAGAAATGAAAAGAAGAAAAAAAGTTATGCTGTGGATGATGGGGGTTGAATATCTTAACCCCATCTATTAGCTCAGAGTAGCGATCCCCTCGCTCTGCTCTCCTGTCCCTCGGCGCACTCCTGGGTCCTGGGTCCTTCCCTCCGTCTCCCATCAGCGCCTTACCTCTTCCTCGCTAGGGAGATAGGGACAGAAGGGACAGTGGCAGAAAAAAAGGTAGTACGTACAGCACAGTACAGTGTCTCGCAGAGCCTTTCCCCCTTCGATCCAAGGCGGTATGCGGGCGCGGGGATTATCCGGACCCCTGCCCAGCTACCCAGATACGTACCAAGCTCGACTCAGCTGTGCCAGGAATTTGGGGCCAGCTTGGTTTGGGTGGAAAGGTGGAGTGGAGTGTTGGTGCGTGTGCTAACTGTGCTACTGCTAGAGTACGTACTTTAGCTGGTACTGTACTGTACCAGTAGAGTAGCTTGCCCTTGCTAGGCTGTTCCTAGGTCCACTTTAGATACTTTTGGTAGATCGATTAGCGACTGGGAGGCTGTGAGCGACATTTTTTGAGGGCTGGGTTGGTTGTTGGGTACTGTACGGAGTATTGTCTGTGTTGGATTGAGTTAGTTAGACTGGTGAGAGAGGAGAGAGGAGAGAGGCGGCTGGGAGGAGGGCTACTACTATACAGTTAGTATGTACTGATAGTTCCGTTAGTGCTGTACCGTACTTCTGTGGCAGGGCAGCCAGCAGCTCAACCAGGGTTCTTTCTTGCTTGCTTGATGCATGCATGGCGGTTTTTGTTGGTGGTGATTTGGTGGTTTGGTGGGTGTTGGTGTTGTTGTTCTTATCTCGGTCGTGGCGAAGAATGAACCTGGTAGGGCGGGATGGGCTTGTAGATGGGGAACCATTGAGGGGACGCGTACCTGTCTTTGTGGGCACCTGCCAACTTGCGAAACATTGCCAATTGAGGTTGACAACGTGCTGCGAGGTATGGGGCCGGATGCGGTTGAGGAGTGAGTTGTCTGGATTGTATTGTATGAATGGATGGATGTGAATGTACTGTATATGATGGGATGAAGTAGATAGAATGGATGAGATGGATGGATGAGATGAATAGAAGGATAGAATGAACATATGAGGATGTACGGGTATATTATGGAGTTGTCGCACAATCAATTCTATACACATGCTGTTATGTGTCGTACTAAACTGTACTTTACATACTAAAATCCCAAATGTTTAAGAAATAACGTACTATAACTCAAACTATTTGTTGCTCAATCTCCCCTTCCTTCCCCTTCCTTCCCCTTTCTTTCCTCAATCTCTCGCTATCCCGTCTGAAATTCATCACTATCTCCTAATCCACATCTCCTCCCGAGACCTTCCAAGCCTTCTTACCCAGCTATCCCAGCCTCCATCCATTCTTCCATCC
>JPJW01001388.1:0-11525 GCA_000750755.1 Pseudogymnoascus sp. VKM F-4513 (FW-928)
CCTAACCAACGCCCTCGCAATCGCCACCCTCGCCGTCTCACCCCCCGACAACGCCCTTCCCCCCTCTCCAATCAACGTCTCCAGTCCCTCCGGCAGCCGCGCCAGGAAATCAGCTAATCCCGCTGCGGAAATTGCGCGCGAGATGTTCGAGAGGCGAGTGAGCGGACTGCTGGGCGAGAGACCGTAAGTGATGTTTTGGGCGAGGGAGGCGGGAAAGAGGACGGGGAATTGCGGGACGAGTGCCATGTGGGACCGGAGGGAGGGGAGAGAGAGGTGCGCGAGGGGGTGGTGTGAGAAAGTTAGGGATGTGGACGTGGAGGTTGGGGTGTAGAGGCCTAGGAGGAGGGAGGCGAGGGTTGTTTTTCCGGAGCCGGAGGGGCCGACGAGCGCGGTGCATGTCCCGGCTTTGAAGGCAAGGGAGACATTTTGGAGGGTTGGCGAGTTGGGTTGTGAGGGGTAGGCGAAGGAGAGGTTGGTCATGCGGATGGGGAGGGGGGATGGGAGGGTGAATTGGTGGAGCAGTCGGGCGGATTCGCCGGGTGGGAGGGAGGCGAGGCTCAGCATGCGTGTTGCGCCTGCGCGGGCGCTGGCGATTTGAGGGATCACAGCGAGGGTGTCGTTTGCGTTGCCAATGCTGAAGAGGAGGAGGGTTATGCACGCGACGACGTCGGAGAAGCGGGCGGCGTTGGTGCCGACGAGAACGGCGCCGTAGAAGAGGATGAGGGCTGTGAGGAAGAGGGTTGTGGATTGGGAGATTCCGAAGAGGGTGCCGCAGAAGGCACCGCGGCGGAGACCGATGCGGAATGCTTCTTGGACGGCACTGGAGTTCTTGCGCTGAAAGTGGGATTCTAGTGTGAGTGCCCTGATGACGCGGATGTTGCTGAAGGTCTCGGCGAAGACCTCGCCAATGGTAGTAGTCTTTGCGTCGCTCTTGCGTTCGAGGTTGCCGGACACAGCCTCAAATGCGCGGGTTATGGCATAGATTACTGGGACGCTGGCTAGACTGACGGCCGTGAGCTTCCAGCACATAATGAATGCCCATATGACGCCGATGATAACCATGCAGGCAGCTGAGAATGTGTATCCAGCAAAGCGACCCAGAAGTGTACGCATCTCTTCTGCACTGCGATCTAGACTCTCATTGAGGATAGACAATGAGTTCTCGGCGTCATCAAACCATGAACGGGGTTGGTCTAGGCTGCGTGTGAGTGCCTCCTTGCGGAGAGAGTCGACCCAGGCCCTAGCGCAGAAATCAAGGGAGTAGTAGAAGGTGTAGCTAGATGCCCCGTCTGACACTGCAATCAAAAGGAGCGTTAACGCCCATTTAAGAGCCTCTTCTCCTTGGTTCTTAACCTCATAGAAGGTGTTGAATAGCCTTGCGAGAATATAGGAGAAAACGGGCGTGCATGCCGCATAGATGAAGGCGCTGGTAAACCCAAGTATCAATATCATCCGTTCTCTCGAAGTGAGATTTGGCCAAACGGTGCCCAGAATTGCCTTCAGGGTAGCTGGTCCGGAGTGCCTAGGTTCCGTCTGGTTCTTTTCTGCTGAGACGTGAATGGTGCTATCCCTAACCAAGTTAATATAATCCGTATTCGACTCTGGCTCGGCATTCCGCGCCTCCAAGTTTTCCCTCTCCCTTGTATCTATCACTGTTTCTTTTTGGGTATAAGTGGCCATCCCACTATAACTAAAGTTCTTTGGCGGATATTGGCTTAATCGATGTTGGGATCTCCTGTGGCTCAGCTCCGGAACATTAGGCAAGGGCTCTTGAGAACGGAGTGGCCAGGAGTCTCGGTTATTTGAGATATTGCTACGATGCATAGTATTTGCATATGCCGTTGCGATACCAAGAGATGTCCTTTTATTATGGAGAGGAGCTTGCTGGTTTGAACCCGGGTTTAGAAACGTAGAGAGACGTTGAAACTTCGATATGGGCTCTGGGCTTTCTGAGCGACCTTCTTCGGAAGAATCGTTTGCGTGAAGTTCGGCGGGGGCTGTACGTCCATTCTTGAGCATAGATGTATTACTGGGAGGTTGCGTTAAGCTTCTGGCATGACGAATCGGTGACATCTGACCAAGCTTTTCCTCCATATGCTTCTTGTCACTCTTGACCTCCGCCAAAGATGCAAAGTGACCAAACGGGTTCTGGGCAAGGGAATGCCGGTACCCTTCTTCAACAACACTCCCGTGTTCAATAACGTAAACGAAGTCCATTTCTTGAATATGCGATGAATCGTGTGTGATAATTATCGTCGTCTTATCCTTTCTCCACTCTCGAATGGCGCTCATAACAAGTGTTTTATTTACATGATCCAAAGCATTTGTCGGTTCGTCCAAAATCAAAATCGGCGTGTCTCGAAGTCGTGCGCGAGCAATGGCGACTCTTTGCTTCTGGCCGCCACTCATGGCAGTACGACCTGTTCCAATTACGGTATCGAGGCCATTTGGTAGGTCATGAATAACTTCCACGAGCATAGCCATATCACAAGCCACGTGAATACCTTCTTCTGTCGTTTGCTTCCCATCTCCGCAACCGAGGGCTATATTATTTCGTAGAGTGTCGTTAAACAAAACATTCTGCTGCTGCACCAGAGTAACATTATTTCGAAGCCAGTTCACATCCAAAGTTTCGATCGGACACCCATCGATTGAGATCGTCCCTGAAGTGGTATCATACAACCGAAGCAGTAGGTTCGTTATCGTGCTCTTGCCAGATCCACTTCGACCAAATAAAAATGTTGTTTCTCCAGCAGGGAAGAATAAGTTGACGCCGACAAGCGCGGACTGGGTCGGGTTCGATGGATATGAGAATGTGACCTGTTGAAGTTAGCGGTGGTGCTATATGACGCAAGTGTACAACATACATCTGCGACCTCAATATCCCCGTCACAGACTTCCAATGTCCGGGTTCCAGCAATTTTCGAGAGAGGCACTATATCATTTATTTCTCCGATAATTTGTTCCAGTGTCGCTCCAGCAGATTTACCCTTGCACAGTATCACATATTGTGCCAAGAGCGAGGACACGGCCTGGTTGCCCATCAAGAATGAGTAAAACGTGGTAATCACGTCGCCCGGTGTCAGTTCATTATCCCTGTACAACTTAAGACCATACCAGAATCCAGCCATAAACATGACAATCACGAGAAAGCGGGAAACGCCCATCTGTGAAGCTCTCACTTGACCTTGGATCAAATATGACAAGCCAGCAGCGTTAATTGCAGAAGTGTATTGCCGAATCTCGTGGGTTTGTCCGTTGAACACTCTTACTGTGTCAATTGCTTGGAATGCCGTATTTGTATGCTTTGAGGCTATGTTCAACTCTCGCCTTTGGGCTTCAATCGCTGGCTGGAGTCGACGTGATACGAGCCACAGAACCAGCGAGGCTGTCGGCACACTCAGAGAAAGGACGAGCGTTAACTTCCATGAGTAGTAAAATGCTATGCCAATGGCCATTATGGCTCCCGCAATATCCTTTATGAAGAACCCTAGCGGCTGGGATGTTGCCATTTGGAGATCTCGAACTTGTCTATCAACGCGTCAGTAGAGAAAGACTTAAGTCGTTCAATCCTGACTCACGCTTGTATTCTAATCAGAACAGGTGATATTCCGTCTTTTCGAAGATCGTACCATTCCATTTCTCTCCTTAGCAGCCCTGTGAATAGCTTCTCTCTTGCCTGCTTTGCTTGCGACTCTCCGAATATTAACCATAGCCCAAAGAACCCGGCATTAGCAAGACAGGAGCCCAACCCCAAACCTGTGAGGACAAGACACCATTTCGAGATCTTTCCTATCATCGATGAATAGCTACTTGACCCAGCTACATATTCTGCTATATCGTCAAAAATAAATCCCATGAAAATCGCCATAGATGGCTTGATGGCTCCCGCGACCACGGAAGAGACCCACGCCGGGGCCATGACGGCGAGGTTTCCCCGCATCGTGAACGCAAACATTGACTTCCATGCCGGCTTCATATCGGAGTCTTTTCCGCCTCCAGTGGAGCTCCCCAATCTTGTTGAAACCTCATCGCTAAGAGAAGTATCCGGCATCCCCATAAACAGATAGTGGCATTAGAATATGTACAAGTATATACCCGATGGTTGAAAGCTACAATCATTATGAAGAAAGTCGGCCAAAGAATTAATGGGTGTAGTACTACTCAAGTATGGGACAAGTGCGTTGATGTTCTGGCCGGCACGGGAGCCATAGCTTCGTTGTCACTTCCTTACTATTGTTCTTCGAAGCGGCCGAATCAATCGCAACTTTTCGCAATTCGGCCGCCGGAAACAGTAATCACGCCTGGTAACAAACGATGCATCAGCTGTAACATATTGCCAACACGTAAGGGAGTGATCATGTTGTGGTCATCACGCGAAAGAAAAAAAAAAACTTAGGCAAGGGCCAATGCGTGTGCCTGGATGATTCAAAAGATATTGTACCATTGTGGACAACGTCACATCTGTATTTTTCCTCACAACTTTCGGTCGCATTTCGCAATATTCTATCGTATCAGGAGCTCACAAAATCACATGTAAGATATAGATTAGGTCGTGATTTCTTTGATTGGGTCTCGTCTACGCCTCTGTGACAGCCTTCTCCTTCTGTGCCTTCTCGTAAATCCAGTCATTCAATCCGTTGCGGTTTCTGCGCCATCATCAGCATACTTTGCCCAAAATGGAAACAAAGACGGTTCGGGGCGCAATCATATAAGATCAACGAGTGGTTGTAGCTTACCTTGCGATTTCGACAGCGTAAAACTGCATTCTTGGCACTATTCCCAACGTTATTAACACCACAACAACCACTGTCCCACCAGAAATTCTTACCGAAAATGGTTCCATCCTGTGTGTAATCCTCCGTTGCGCTGGTTCTCAGCATCGTCCCGAAGTTGTAGTCATCGATCTTCTTGTCGTAGAACATCATGAAGTTGCGCCACTTCTCCTTGCCCTGCTTGCTCTTCATCTCATCTTCGTTGATGGTAACCGCAGGGTCGAACTCGGGGATGTCTTTCTTGAGATGTTCGTAGATATCGTCGTCCATCTTCGTCAGTTTGAGGGAGGAGCCCTTGACTTTCTCAAGAATCGCCCAGTAGGTCGACATGTGCTGCACAGCTGTCGGTAGCTAAGTTAGTGATAGAAATGGACTTTAAAGAATACAATAGTACCTTTTACCGCAAACTGCTTCTCGATCTGCACAAATATAAGCCAAAAATCATACTATGGGGACATGAAAACATACATCCTCCAGGTTATCGGCCTCCTGGGCGTTGAACTTGGCAGGTGGCCCCGACATCGTTGGTGTGCTTCTGTATTCTATTTGTAGGTGAGGTTGGTATAAATCAAATAAATTTCTGGAAATCCAGTAGATTGTGGACCTCGATGTACGTCCAAGTAGTATAAATTTGGTATTTTCTCCAAGATAGAGGGGTGGGCATGACGGTGCGGGGAATACCGATCTTGCGATGATTTTTTAGCGCCAAAACTAACTACCCCGCCATAAACGCTGCCGCAGCGCGCTTAGCGCCTAATGTTGTATGGACGACAATTATCATGCTCGAGCAGTTCATTTGATAATTATCAGCTCCATACGTCGTAAGTGTCAGCGGCTTTTGGAAAGTTTTTCAAGGGCCCTTTGAGTGTCTGTGTTAATATGACCATTTTCATAATGCGCGCCCCAAATCTCCCTTTCAGTGCTATTTTTCCTTTCTGTGCGATGTCATTGTTCTTGCCGTCTATATAAGTTGAGGAGGTCGCGGAGACGATGTGACCGTGTTGAACTGTGAGTCTCTCAGTTATATACTGAGCTAAGGCTTGTTACGATGTCTTGAAGTCTTCTAGCTGCCTTGCTCCGTGCGTGAGTTGATATCTCAAAAACTGGAAGAAAATGCAGCATCGCCGCGATGCGTTATTTTCACCTTGCGAACAAGCGTTGCATGCTCTTTCGAATCCCAAAACTATATGCTCCCCTTGTATCCATGTATATGAAGCTAGCCCTCTAGGAACAAATGTACTGGGCCGAGCGAATGAAATGGTGGGTAGCGAACAATATCTCGCTCACTTTACGCCCACGCCAACCAAAACCCCAAACCAAAACACAAAATCCAAACGCCGAACATCAGAGAGAGTTTTAATACCCACCTTTGTTTTGAATGCTTTGTCGTCATCAAACCCATATTCTCATACGCGTGCTACGTTCCATGCGGCGGTACTCAGCGGGGCTTTCTTGCTCTATTCTTCTTCAGATCAATCCTTTCTACAGCCTTCAAGGTAAGTGCCCCTCACACGCGGCAAACCTACATCAAAACCCTAATGCCATTCCATAGATGAAGAGTATTATAACCCCGCTGCTCAATTCATTGAGGTCTCCATTTATCGGAAGCTCAACTCCTGGGCCCCCGGAAGGAGATTCAAACTCCCCGTTCCCGAAACAGAAGACTGCTTTTGAAAATCTCAAGTCCTTGTTCCCTAAGCAAAAGCTTTTATTTGCAACGCTCAAGTCTCCTCTCCTAGGGCACAAACCTTCACTGACGGATGTCAAAACTCCATTCCTGGGTCATAAGATTTCGATTCCTTTTTTCACCAGGTTAAAGACCCCCTTCCTACGCGCCAAAACTCCCAAGACCACAGAAACTCCACTCAACAACACAAAGTCTCCCTTTCCAGGATTTTCCTTATTCAAGAGTTTGGCATCTCCATTCATAGGCAAGAAGGACCGAGATGTCAAGCCCAAGCCAGCTCCGGCTCCGGTTCTAGTTCAAGTTCCTATATCAGTCACAGGTACAGATGCGTGGCATGTCCCTCCATATCATCACGAGGTGGACTGTGAGGTTGGTTACTACGATAAGGGAGATGCATACGATGCATTCATGTCAAGCCTGCCAAACCTTCGTGGGGGTTACCGCTACATCGCAACGAATAGAAGGCCTGGCTACGGAGATCCGCACTTCCTGGGGTTCCCTGTCAATGTTCGCTTTCGAGTCTACCAGTATATGACCGTGTCGATACTCAAGAAAAACAAGAAGATTGTACTATCACCAGACCGTACGATAAAAGGTTTCTGGCCAGAAAACACTTTCATGGTACCCGGCGCTGTAATGGATATCATTGGCAGCCTAAGTGTGACGTGTTTCCAGCTCCGGCACGAAGTCATGACATATTATTGTTCACAGTTCGACTTTCACATGACCTTCGATTACTTCTGCGGTCCAATAGTTGCACCTCTGATACACAAGTGGCTGCCGTTATTTGGGCACAAAATGCAGTACTTGACTGTTGAACTTGATTTCACGCGAGTGGGGGGATGCTACAGAAACGATAAGTTTGCGCTTACAGATGGCCAGACAGAAATACGATGGCTGTTGAAGAGACTAGTCCTAGCCCTTCGGGATAGAAGCGGTTCAATCAGAAGCCTGCACATAATGTGCAGGCGATACAAAGGTTTCCGGCCTCCATTTCAGAAGCACATTACGAAGAAGGATATTGCAGAGAAGGATGCTGAGGGGGATGGTATGTTATTGTTCTATCTTCTAGGAGCAATTACTGATTTTCTGTAGCCGAGCCTCCTGACAGGACGTCGCTGGACAGCAATGCATCACATAATACGTCAGCGACTTCGTTTGTTGACTCGTCGCTGCTCAGCTTGCCGTCGGTTGATACGTCTCATAATAGTGTGTCGGCGTCTATATCCTCACATGCTACATCTGAGCCTCCGAATGAGATCATTACGCCACCCAATGGTATGTCACTGTTCTTTATTCTTGAGATTAATGCTTACCCTTTGCAGATGGGCTTCTGAAATACTGTACCTCGTCTACTACGGCTGTTCTAGGCATTGTGCCCATATATCTTGGACGTTCGGGCAAACCACTCTACCATTTCCGGCTCTCGGGTTTCTCAAAGTCATATACCAAAGAAATTCTCACTGCAGTTTCAACAGTTGGGAATGCACCGCTGCTTTTGATCACGCCAGCCGTGCGTCCCTGGCCTCGAGACTATCCGGAGATTGATCGTGACATAACCACGACTGATGGCAATTACCTGGGCACAGCTGTAAAATTTGTCAACATCCAAACCCCCGACGATGTCGTTCCGAAAACTCCTCGTACAGGCAAGATGGCCGCGACCAGGAAATTCATCAAAAGAGCTATTAGCATGATGCCCTTCATCAAGTCGAGTTCCAAGAAAAGACCGCCCGAAACTAAAATTCTTGTGCCTTATTATCCTGATCTCCCTGAAGCAATTGAAGACTCCGATATAGAATCGGTTTCTGACAAAACTCTGGATGAACAGGGCAAGCAAGAAGCTGTTGGCTTGGGCATTCAGCTTCCGAAGCCTCACATCAAATATCCATTGCTGGAGGAGGCTGCTGTCGAGAAAGATATCAAACTAAAGCTGGAGAGGCCTGAAACTCCTGAAGAACCGATAGAAGAGCTTCCGATCTTCAAATATAGGCGAATCAATGAGGTTTCAATTGCGTTGGGCGAATTATTTGGAACATCTGAGCCTAAACCGAAGACACCGGCACTCCCTCCTGATTCGATGTACTCGACATTTGGTATACTGTGCACAGTGCCGGAGGAGCCTCCAGTGATAATTCCAAGCATAACGATAATGTCTGTCAGCGTTCCAGATGTACAAGAGCAAATGGAGCGTATCAACGAAATGTCAGCGAACCTGGATGGGTTATTCGGCCCTCGCGGGCAGCCAGCAATAGCTGCAGCTCCAACGCCACCAGCTGCTGGAAGTGAGATGAATAGGTCCGGGAGCCTTGGAGGAGACGCGGAGGGTTCCTCGCAGATTGTAATTGCACTGCATACTATTCCTACCACTTCTACATTAAATTCTGCATTATATACGGGTGCCTCCGAGTCGACGCTCGATATGGCGTTCTCGGATCCAACGATACCTCCGCAATTTGGGCAACCTGCTCTTATGCACGAGCAAGAGGTCGATTCGTCTACGACTCTTTACTTGCCGTATGACGGCCCTGAAACGCCAACGCTGGCACGAAGTCATAGTGCGGAAAGTAGTCAGGCTAGGGAACTTTTGGACCACACAGAAATGCACCTAGACCAATCGCGGCTTGAAGTACAGACTGCTTATAGCAGTTCTGTGTATAGTTCACATGGCTCAAGATCTAGATCCAATACGGATGCCAGTGAAAATTTGGATTGGCCTCTGCCAAACAACACAATCCCGCAGCCGACGGGGCCTCCACCTCCTCCACCTCCTCCAGTATCAGAGGTGCAAAATGAACTGCACCAGATCACTACAGCGACATCAAGAGCCACCTTACGATTTGCTGATGAGAATGAGCTGCAGCAGATACCGTCGGCACTGTCAAGGCGCACCATTCGATTCTCCGACGAGGACCATCTCCACGAGATCCACACGTCATCGTCCAGACCTACATTACGATTTGCAGAACCCGATATAGAGGAACAGGAATGGAGGGCCCGACGTTCCCGGAGTACGAGCTTCGCGCAGAAAAGAAAGGAAGAGGAAAGAAAGATTAAGGAGAGGATGTCAAGTCTCGGCGCTTTGTATGGTACAGAGCCGTCACCAGGGCCTGCATATAGAGAGGACAATCGTAGCCGTAGCCGATCAGGGAGTGTCTGGAGCAATGGCCAGTCCCAACAGGGCGAAGAAGACGAACCTTCTCGGCCGGCATTGAGAAATTCGCACAGCTTTCCAGCCAACGTCGATGCGAACGGGTCGCTGAAGGACAAATCTGGCGGTCTGTGGGGTAGAAGCAAATCTCGACAGGGGGAGGATGATAACTCATCGCATGGAGTACTGCGAAAGGTGCGCAGCATTGCTGTATTTGGCTCTAAGGCGGAGAAGCCACAACGCGGTCGATCGGGTAGTTTCTGGAAGAAACTAAAATCGAAGCATGACACGGAAGACAACAACAACAACAACAACCCTCCGCAACCAGAACTACGTAAGGTTGCCAGCTTCTCATCCAACGTCGCCAATGCGAGCGGCGACGATGAGGACTACGGCGAGGAGGAGGAAGAAGATCCAGAGCCAGTTCCGCCACCTCCTAGGAAGATTAAACGCATTGCCTCCAATATATTCAGCCGCAAGAAGAAAGATGAGCCAAAAGAGATCGAAAAGCAAGTAGAAGAGGTGGAAGCCATGTCCAACTCCTTTAATCTCCTTTTCAACGACTCCACCGCCAATGTCCCAACGCAAAATAGCATGGACATCGGGAGACGTAGCCGCTCTGGTGGTATCTGGGAGAGTAGAGACATGGCGGAGCAGCAGCCAGATGTGACAGCGCGGCCTCACACGGCGGTGCAGCCCGATACTTCTGCACAATCAGATTCAGAGGAAGAAGATAATACCCCGCGCCCACCCTTACGTTCTACTAGAAGCTTTTCGTTCTTCAAGCCTTTGAAGCCATTCAAGCCTTTGAGTCTTCGCCGCCGCCCCTCCGCAATGAACACGGCCATCACGGAGCAGGCAGATGAGCAGTCTCCCGAACTACCAAATGATCTCTCCGACGAGCTCTCAAACGACCCCTCATCAAACCCCTCGAACGAGCGATTCACCGAGTCATCAGCAGACCCAACGCCTGACCCAACCACCCGCTCCCGCACCTTTTTCAGCCTCCGTCTTCGCCGCCGTCCCTCCGCGTTGAACACGACTATAACAGAGCAGGCAGATGAGCAGTATCCCAAACAATCAAATGATCTCTCCGATGAGGTCTCAAACGGTCCCTCGTCAAACCCTTCAAACGAGCAATCCACCGGCTCCTCCTTAGCCCCAATACCAGAACCGATTCCTCGCTCACGCACTTTCTTCAGCCTCAGACTGCGCAAGAAAAAGTCCAAGGCCAAAACCAAAGATGCCGCCGAGCTCGCCGCCGAGATCGAAGCCATGTCCTCGAACCTCTCGCTCATTTTCAACGGCTCCTCCGCCACCATAGCAAGAGACGCAAATGATTCGTCTGCCAATATCATGATGCACACAAGCTCTTCGTCCTCCAGTATCGCGACGCAAGTTGATATCTCGTCTCTCACTATCACGACGCATGTCAATGCCTCCTCCGCCAGCGTCGCAACGAACGCAAGCACTAGGACCATCGTCCCTCAAATTTACAGCCGCGTCAACTCCACGATCGCAAGAACACCCGCCACCCCACCTCATCACTCCACTTCCCCCATGACCGCAGCAGCAAAGACAAGCACCACCAGCCTCCTCCTCCCCGTCCCCAACAGCCCCAACACCATCAGCGGCATAGGAATGGGCGCCGGATACCAGAGTTACAACCACCAAACCTTCCCCCGCCGCCGCCCCGCCGCCGCAGGCGGAAGCATCTTCGGACCCCGCGGTGGCCGTCGTGATGGGCGCGGCAGCTTGGCTAATACCCGATGGGGCGCGGGAGAGGAGATGTTGGATGTTGTGGCTGTGGATGCAAGGGCGGAGGTGGAGAGATTGACTAGGTTGGCGAGGGGGGATGGGGGAACGTTGGGTCTTAATAGTGGTGGGGTTAGGAGGATGGATAGTGATGAGG
>JPJW01001391.1:0-12113 GCA_000750755.1 Pseudogymnoascus sp. VKM F-4513 (FW-928)
GACAATCTCGAGTCGAAGAGCGTCGCCGACGGGCCCGCCAATCCGCCACGTCGTGGCCGGGGTCAAACTCGGTCGCTTCGTGCAAGGACGCGGAGCTCGTCACCGCTCGAGAAGACCGAACTCCCCCCCAGCCGTCGCTCCAGATCTCCCCCGCGAGTCGCCGATGCTGCCCGCTCACCAAGCCGGGACCACGCTGGTCTCGGAAAAGGTCGAGGCAAGCACGCCCGGGACGAAGAGACACTGGAGGTTGAGGGGCCTGCCGAGGAAGCTGGCGGAGAGTCTTTTTGGTCGTCGGTCGCAAGACCAGCCAAGAGGCTCCGAGCTGGCGACCGAGGTGGGGAGGCCATTCGGAGGCAGATGGAGAGGGAGAAGAGGTCAACGCCTCCACCGACCGCGCCGGTGACGACTCCTTCGGGGGTTCGAGCCTCGGTCTTGCGTGTGGGGGCGTCCGCCTTGAAGTACCTGGGGTTTAGGACGGAGTCACCCCGTCCGGTTGCTGAGGGTGATGGACATTCCAGTCCATCCCCTGAGGTGTCCTCTCGCGAGGCACCTGGATCCACCGCCGAGAGCCCTTCGGGGCAGGAGGCGGTGAAGAGCACCGACGGGCCGTCCGGCCTCGATGGCGGCGCACTGGCGCCAGCTGTCCTCCACGAGCGCTCTGGAGAGCAGCTGATCGAGGAGCAGCGACGCGCGGCCGAGCTGAGGAAACTCCTCAGACTTGGTCGTCGCAATGTTGTTCCGAAGAAAGCTCCTTCGGAGTGTGGGAGCGACGATGAGGAGGCAGCCAAAGCTGCATACAGGTTCACTGAGGAGCTCAGGCCTGTTAGCTTGCCTTCCTTCGAAGCTTCCACTCGCTACGTCGGGTGGACCGAGGGTAACGGTGGGATGTTGGTGGTGGAGGAAGATGAGTCTGATGACTCAGAAAAAGACGTAAGTTTCCCAATTTTTCACACTTTGTTGACGCACATTTACTGACATTTCATCACAGCCACAGGGCAAACGTACGGACCTCTTCTCCTCGGCTCCTCTCTCTCCTATGGCGGCTTCGGCCGACCCTACTTCTCTTTCGGCGGCACTCTCTGTCCCTGTTCCTCTCTCGACGGCACCCGGTGTCTCTAACCGTGGTGGCCGGAAGCTTGTGCAGTTCCCAATTACCAATACTGACATCCTAAAAGCAGTAAAAACCGCACTTGGCTGGTTCAACGAACACTCCGACACAGTCCCGACCCCCGAGGAGCTTGTTGGTGTTCTCGGAAAGTACAGATTTGAACAACTGTCCACCACCACCAGCAGAACCTACCGCGCGCCATCTCCGTCCGACCCTTATGCCGACTTCGAGTATGAGAGCGACACCGGCAACCCAATTGACAGATGCGACGGCCGCACCCCGCCTCCCCCAATTAACCAGCGCCGCAGAAAAATCACTGCAAGATCCGTCCAGGACTTCAGTGGCTCAGCCGACGCACACCTTCCCATTTCACTTCGCGGACTGCCATTCCACAGTCTGCCAGATGAGTGGAAAGGCCACGAGAAGAGCTGGAAGATCAGACAGCGAGATGAGATCGTGGCGGCACAACTCGCGGATCGCCGTGCTCGGGGAATCGACGAAGATGATTTCCAAATGGGCCTTCGGGCTGCTGACAAAGCAGAAAAGAAAAGGCGCAAGAGAGAGGCTGAGATTGTGGCTGCCGGAAAGGCGGTCAACGACAGAATTCGTCTCAGCCAACTCAGGGCCGAGAGAATCGCCATGAAAGCTCTTGCCGAAGAGAAGCGCGCGGAAGCTGCCAAGGCAGCCGGTGTGCCTCCGGCCACCAGGGCCCCACGGTTGGCATCACTCCCACGATGCCCGACCATCAGCGAAGAGGCCGACGAAGCGGCTTTCATTGTCGCGGCCGGTCCGGCCCCCAAGACCGCTGCTGCCGCTGCCGCTGCCCCGACCGCGCGTCGTCCCGCGCCCGCCTACCCTGCCGAGTGGGCGGGCCGGGAGATCAACCCGAAGACGAACCTCCCATACGGGACGTTCGGGTACGACATAAACTTCTTCTCGGACTCGGACTCGGACGATGAAGAGCCGTCCCCCGCCACCGCCACCACCACGACAACCCCCGCCGCCAATGCCGGCGTCAGTGGAGTCGACGTCGACGTCGGTGCCCTCGTTGACTCAATCCCGAGTCACGAGTTAAAGGCACTGCTTGTTGTTCACGACGTTGACGAAGAAGCTGACGTTGACATCGCCTCGATCGTCGACACAATTTCTCGCGACGATCTTGAGGCTCTCCTTGGCATCCCTCTCCCATTGGCTTCCGAAAGCCACGACAACGACGCCGCCGCCAATTTCGCCATTTCCGACGACGTGATGGCCATAGTCGACGCCATCCCCGCAAGCGACTTCGACGAGATGATGGGGGGCATTCTGGCCTGATGTTCGTCGGCTGGCTCCGATATGGGTCGGTCGGGGTGTCCTCCTGATTCTCGGTCGCTAATGGCATGGTTCATCCGTCGGTCGGTCTGGATTGGTAAGTGAGACCTGGAGGTTATTGCCAGGCTCACCGGTGCTCTTGTTCGTTGCTGGTTTCCTCCGCTGCTGTTTTCTAGGTTCCGATTGGGCGTTCGTCGGTCGGTCGGCATGAGTTCTTTTGGGGTGCTTGGCCGGGTCAGAAAGTGATGCTCTGACCCGAGGGCACTTTGACTGAGCGTTCGTCGGCTGGCTGATATGAGCCCTTTTAGTTCTTGGATTTCGGTAGCACCAGCAGATGGGTCTGGGATTGTGCGGGCGGTTCGGTGCGGTGCAGTCTTTGGAGTTGTTTTTTTGCGCTGGGTTTCTGGTTTGTTTTCTCATGGCAGAGTGTTCTGGTTTGTTTTCTGGTTTGTGGAGGATCATGGAGCTGTTGGATTTCGCGATGGCGCTGGGAATTTGTGGGATTACGGAGGATACTGGGTTGTACATGGGATGGTTCTGGCGTTTGAGCAAATGGGGACGCATACATGGAAGCATTGCGGCGGAGTTTACTGTTGGGAGTTTGTTGTCTACTGTTGTCTGCTGTTGGAGTCTTCTTTGTTTTTGTACTTGCTTTTAAAATACCATGGTGGCGCTCACGATGATTAATTCCGGGGCTGATAGAACAATGAAAGCAATTCTTTCCTCTCATCCTCATGTTTGTTGTGCAGTAATTGATCACGAGAATCACAATTGAAGAGCCTCGCCTTTCCTCCTTCGTCTGTTGGTGACCACTTTTATTTTGAGCATTTGGATGCCTGACATGGAACTTAAATATGGAGCGTCCATAATCTACAGAATCATGCCCAATTTGCCAAATCTGACATGCCGGCATATTAAAGTTGCGCATGAGTAGCTGCGGGAATGAGAGGATGCCAAGGGGTCAAAGCAACCAACACGACCAGCCATCGCGCTAGGACCTCTCGGTAACCCATGCATTTCCTGCCTCCCTCGACGATTCCTCTCAACAAGCTCTCGCGTCTACTTGCTGTGAATTATTGTACTGCGAGGTTTTTGGAACTCGCATTCTTTGAAATGTCGTTTTTATAGCCTGCCGAAAATGCCAAATGCATCATAGGCTCGGACGAGGATCACCACAGTTGAAGCAGAACCTACAAGGTTCGCGGCCATGGGGGAGGCCCCTGCTCCTTTCCCCATAGTCCAGTCGGCGCCCGGCACCATGGCGGAAGGTCTACGACAGCGACAGCTTGATCGACTGGCACTCAGAGGCTCGCCGACGAAGGCCTTGCGAGTTACGACCTCGGCTGAAGATGTGAAGAATGTAACAAGCTTCCCCGCTCAACCGTTTGCGAGACTGGACACGACGATGTTGGGACAGGAGTATACGAGGGGAGACAGCAGCAGGATAAAGCGCTTCAACGAAGACGCGTTTGACACGCAGACTTCGCCGATTCGCTCGAATGGATCATTTGGAGAGGTGAAGAGAGATGGCGGCGCTGAGAATGCCAACGCTGTGATAGGAGGGAAGCAGTTTACGATCTCAAAGGTTGGCAATAATGGGAGGATATACCTAAGGTATGTAGCTATCGGGAGCATTATCCGCCTTTTCCTGAATGCCCGCAATTGTTGCTGCTTATCGATTGCATGTTTCCGCGTCAGCGAGTGCATTATCTCCTTGTTGACATACGGGATCTCCACTGGGTCAGGGTCCAAGCTAACCAGTATCAGACCCCGAATACGGCCTGCTCACCAGCGATATCCACAACCTCAATTTGCATTTCCAAACTCTTCTCCAAATAAAGCTGGATTAGACGATGCGTTTGCCAAGAACGATAGAAGGGGGTCGTACAGAGACACGATGTTGAGTGCTGATTCATCAATGACAACCCCCGCCAAATCCGGATTGTATGACACAGATTCGACACCAGCAAAGTCTTCTACAAGTCGCCATCGAAGAACACACTCCTACTCTACAGTAGACGATCAACGATCTGCCATACAAGACTCTGATTTCGGGGCATTTAAGGTTGTCATTGAGCGACCAGGCACGAATGCGAGAAGGCCAAAGACATCTGGGGGCCACCACCGTACGCCGACTCTCGAAGTTCCGATCCCATCATATAAACTTGGCAGCCCACGTTTCAGCAACAGGGGAACGCCATTCTTGCGAGGATCATCATATGCTGGAACGGAAGTTGAGTATCCGTCTAGCTTCATATCTCAACGAGATGCCGATATGTTGGCACGGGTTCGACGCTCTAACCTTCCACGAAGTTCTCATTCAATAAGACAATCCGTTATGTCTCATCCAGGCGACGTAGAATCGACCTATGAGCTTCGACTTCCTCCCACTGGACTGTTGCGCGCCTCGCCAAACATAATGCCGAAAGGTCAAGTCGTGCCGGAGATGTTTGATGCCTTGACCTATCCACCGCGATGTGAGGACCGTGCAGTCATCAGACGAATGTCGGGAACTGATCAAATCACTGCTGCGACTCCTGCGCGTCTTGTGGCTGAGGTGACGCAAGAGCTTTCCTATGAGCTGGTTGCCAGCTTTTTCATTACATACCGTTCATACATCTCCGGATCCGACCTTCTTTTACTGGTAATGGCAAGGTTGGAGTGGGGCATTGATAGAGCCTTTGATGGCCTGGTCGTTACTGTTAGATGCTTCACAGTTATTCGACATTGGCTGGTGAACTTCTTCGCAGACGATTTCGTGCTTGATTACGATTTACGTGTTCAATTCTGTGGCCTGGTGAATACGATGGTTAAGAAACAAGCGTTGCTTAGGACTGACAGCAAGACGACCAATGATATCCTATCAAATATTAAGAGGCTGTGGAGGGATTCCTGTGCTGTGTACTGGGATGGGCCTGAATTTGCAGTCGACCTGGATGCTCTAGTGCCCATCGCCCCAGGTGGCATTGCTGGGTCTAGAAACCCACAGCTTACCCCGAAATTTTGGGACGACCTCCTACTCTCACAGACACCAGGCCAAGATATCGAAGATGCGGTGTTATCAAGGTCCCCTATGGTTGATCTCGATCTACTACATGATTTCCCGGCTCCCTCCACGAGTAGATTCTTCGCAACTGTCCCTCCCGAATTTCCTATTGAGTTCAACAAAGCTCAACTCCAGCAGACGTCTTTACCGCGGGGCAATAGGACTCAGATGCCATATTCTGAACCACTCTCCCCACGCAGCATTACTAGTGTGGAAGCTTTATCGTGCTCTATCCCACCTTTATCAAAGTCCGGGCAATTTTCTGCTGGAGCGGCGATGGGAGCTCATCCAGTAACAGCAGCATCTCAAAGTGGCAGTAGCCTTCCAGTTGCACACACACCAAAGACACTCAGGCCAAAATCATACCGCCCAGGGCAGGGTTTCCAACGAAACCGCAGTGTTTCAAACTCTTCTCGGCCAGACAGGGCCCTGGAGGCCGACAACGAAGAACCTACAAGTGGCGAGGCAGGCCTGACATTGGTTGATAGATTTGCGGGAAGCCTTGTTAGAGGCCTTGTATTCCCTCCGGGACACGCTTATCTTCCGACTGCCGATCCTTCCGAGAATCGACCAACGTCTTTTCCAAACAAGAAGACAGGGGCCCAAAAGCAAGATGCCAATCAACAAGGCCTCGGTATGAAGAGAATGTTTGGCACGGTCCGCCGCGCAGTCAGCACCAAAGCCGATCATAAGGCTGAACCAATGCCAATGCCAATGCCAAAGTCACCGTTAGCACAGGAGTTCCCGGGGTTATCACTACCAGTTGATGATATTGAACTAGCCAGTTTAGGTGCAATGGGCAATGAGCAAATACCTTTGCAACCCCCACCAAAGCCAAAGCCAGTTACCATGAGGCCTGATATACTTGGCAAGTTCGTTGAATCGGATTTTGGAAAGGCTATCGAGCAACAGAAAGTTAATGCAGCAAAAGCGAATGAAAGTCCGGAGCCTTGGACGCGGAGGATTAACGTTACCGCTGGGAGTGACTTTTTGAGGCGATCCTTGGACAAGGCAACTCTGACAGCATGTTCGACATCCTTGTCTGGGCTTGTTCCTGGCCACCGCGGCTCACCACAGCCCCGAGAGAATACAAGCTTTCTCCTTCCTGATGATGAAGATTTTGGTCAAGCCCGAAATAATATGAGTTTTCTCTTGGATGATGCCAGCGATGGTCACGTGGATCGTGATGCAGCCGTGATGTCTGGGGCACTCCCTAATCATCAGTCTACAGACGCGTTCACAGACACCTTCAATAATCGATCAGTTGCGCCGACTCCGCCAGTCACACCACCAGAGCGTTCGTCGCACGCTCCGGAAAGTTATGGCCGTTCGTCGGCTGTACCGGCTCTATCACTGACCCTCGACTCGCTCAACCCTTCGGGTGATTTTGATACGCGTCCGTTATTCAGGCCGTTGAATAACCCATCAATGCACTCTCGTGCCATGCGACATAAACCCCGAAGGTCGACCTCATTAAGACGGATTGCATCATTCCACAGTGGCTTTACGAATCAGATGACAGAACGAAGTTTTGATGCTACCTCAATTTCTGACTCTGTCGATCGAGCCTCCCTTGGATCAACACATGCACCTGGCAATCGCATTCTCCGGCGACGACCCGGAGGCGACCTCCGCGCGGTTCAAAACATTGGCGACTTACCACTTAGGCGTCACCGTTCATCAGGATCTCTTACCACTTATTCTGATTCTTTACGAAGCTCATACCTGTTGGGCGGAGGCACCACAAGCTACGCCAACGTTACGAAAGAGAACGATAGGGCCCCGAGCGACTCACGGACGTTTTCTGTCGGAGCTTTGGCTGACCCTGAAGGCACATCAAAACCCAGAGTTTCTCTGCTCAGCACCTCATCCAAGCCTGCCCTACGCGCATCGTTTCAAGCCGAAGCTGCAAAATTGGCCCAAATTCCTGATGATACTGACGATGATGGCGGAGTAGAAGCTGCCCTACTTAAACTTGAGGGAAGGTATGAGAAGAGGAAGTCCGATATCTCCTCTCAAAGCTTGTCCCCGGAATTTATTCCACCACCGCCGCAAGAAACCCACGACAAAGCCGATCAAGCCACCGAGGAATTGGTTATTGAAGCAGAGAAATATCAACATAGGCACAATCATGTTGTTGAGAAGGCAATATTTGACAACGGTGGAGCATCTGAAGGTGACAACTCCGAACAACGTAACACCTATGATTCACAGTATGAGCTCCAGCCAACTGTTTATCGTCCTCCCACACAAGAGCTGCCCATTATTTCTCGCGAGTCACAAAATTCAATACCGCTTTTGCAGCGCGACGGATCCCGATATGATTCCGATGATGGAGAAAGCCGAAACTGGAGGAATACATCTGTACTCATCATGCCCAGTCAGGATAGAGAAACGACTAGCCACCGTGGTGCTGAAAAGTCTGATACAGCATTTGATTTGTTTGATAAGAGGGAGAGTGTAAATCAAATACCTTCTGGAGACACCGTCCCACCTCAAATGAGTGCAGACGAATCGTTTCTTCAAATCGGCAATGATGACGGTGCGGACAATCACGATTACGATGACAATCACAGCGACCTGTCGTCTGAAATGTCCATGGAGGAGGACCAAACTGACGACTTCCATGTCGATACTTCAACCAAAACATACCCGCCTGCTCATCCGGGCGCAATTATTACTGAAGTAGAAATTCCTCCGATTTCTAAGCAACAAAAAGAGCCCTCGATGACGATGGAGCAAGCATTATTGATGTCTCCTAGCGGAGGCGAATACCAGGGCCCATTCCCTCCTCCAACTCCGGATATTACACCGACATATGGTGATGGCCGTAAAGATATTGCCATGAGATCATGGTACAGCGATGATCATTTGGAGACACAACAAAGCCAGAACATCAACGAGGCTATATCTACTGGGCCATTGTACATCGAAGAGCATATGCCTTTTATTCTACATTTTGACTCACATCTTGTGGCCGAGCAATTTACCCTTATTGAGAAGGAAGCATTGGGCGAAATCCATTTTAGAGAGCTCCTTGAGATGAAGTGGTCTCATGAAGCAGCAGCAGCATGTCAGTCATGGCCGAGATTTCTCCAAATCCTCCAACAGATGGAAGAAGACGATGCAGTCAGCCATGGCATTGAGATCTGTGGAGCACGTAGCAGTATCATGACGCAATGGGCCATCTCTCAAATCATCCTTACTCAGGACATCAATGAGCGAGCCCGGACAATCGCGAAGCTCATTGAGATCGCTGTGCACTGCCGCGAGATGGGCAACTACGCTACGCTCTTCCAACTCACCGTCGCCGTCAGCAACCCAGTGATCGTGGAACTCCACGAGACGTGGAAACATGTACCAGCGGCTGAGGTTCAATCTCTCCGTGAGTTTGAGGCGTTGATCCAGCCAGCGAATAACTTCCGCCGCCTGCGTGATGAGATGGAATCGGTTCTCGGCAAGCGCGCTTGCATCCCGTTGGTTGTGATCTACGCAAAGGACTTGACGGTACTGAAGGACATGCCGAGTTATATCGCCAGCACCCCCACAGACCCGCCCCTCATCAATGTCAGCAAGTGTCGCGCCCAGGCAACGGTTGTGCAGCTCTTCAGCAGGTACCTAGAAAGCAGCACAGGGTACAAGTTCCAGACTGTGCCGGGCCTGACAGACAGGTGTTTGTGGATTGCGGGGCTAAGCCCAACAGAGATCAGAAGCCGTGCAGAGAGGTTGGTTTGAGCGGGTTGCGTGAGTGGAGACGGAGCCGTTTTGGAATTTATTTGCGAATTGCATTTTGAGCCTAACGCGTATATGGAATTGTTTGGGTGTCTTGGGGATTCTGTTGAGGAAGGTGCATTGGGGATCGTTTAATCAAAAGGAACTTACGTACAGTTTGGTACATCATTTGTCGTTGTGGCGTTGGCTGCTGAGATATATGGCTGGATATATGTACTTGGGAGTGGAGTAGAAGCATGTTTATGATCTGGAGTATATCTTAATGACTGATAGCAAGCGCTATATACCCTAGCGAATACGTTTAATCGAATTCTTATCCCTAAGATTGCTCTGAATGATATGCGAGTGAATGAACGACAGTAAATTTTACTCTATCCTAATATGTTTTGTCTACAACACTATCAATCTGCGGCCTCCCAACGACCATGCGCTAGTTGAACCCATCCTCGTCTGTTACCACCCCCCATCATTACTCCTCACTCGCCCTACTAGCCCTCATACTCGAAATGACCTCGGCAAACCTATTCACCCTCTCCATCCCCGTCGTCTGCCTCGCCGTCTCAATGCCCAACAACACACGCTTAATCCCCACACCCACCGAACTCGACCCGCACGTCTCGCGCAGCACACTCAGACTCTGCTGCAGCTCGGCCGGCGAGTCGAAGGCCACGGTCTCTTGGCAGATCTTCTCGAGTTCCTCGAGCGTGTTGACGTTGGGGACCGCCATTTCGCGGTCGAAGCTGGCGGCGAGGTCGAGTTGGTGAAGGATCGAGCGTTGGGTTGTGGTGCCGATGATTAGGAGACGGCGGCCCTGTGGGGGGTGTTAGTGGTGGGCTCGTAGGCAGTGGTTGGGGTAGGGGAGCTTACCTTGGGTGGCTGCTTGGTTAGCAAGACCATGAGGGTCTGCAAGACGAGGTTGGAGAATCGGGGACCGATCGGCACCCAGTCTACGATACGCTCGATGTTATCAACGATGACGATATTCTGCGGCGACTTGTAGGCATCCGTGAAGACCTTGTTGAGGTAAGTGATCTTAGCCATCTCGTTGAAGCCGATCATGTTCTCAGGGGAGATGAGCTTGATGAAGGGGAACTCGGATTCCATTGCAATCTTGGCTGCCAGAGCGGTCTTTCCGGATCCCGAGGGACCGTGGAGGAGCACCGAGAGGAGGGGCTCGGAGGCAGAGTTGCGGACTTGGTTCACGAAGAGCTCGCCGTCTTGGAGGAGGTAGTCGATGTGTGGGCTGTAACGGAGGATGCCTCCGCGAACGGCGGTGCTGAGTTCTTCTTCAGAGACACCGAAGGCGGGCTTTACTTCGTTAAGGGCGCTCAGAAAATCGTTGCGGTTGACTTTCATGTTTTCGATGTCGTCACTAACGCCGGCGACAGTGCCGACCTTGACGTGGCGGTTGAAGGCGAAGGAGGAGGCCGATTTGACAAGACCGCTGATTTCGGCACCCGAAAAGTTCTTGGTGAGGGCGGCAAGCTCGGCCAGGTCGACATCAGAGTCCATGACGTGGTTGTCGCGCATCTTCATCGTGTGGATGTTGAGGATATCCTGTCTGCCAGATTCATCGGGCAAGGAAATCTCCATGTGAACCTCGAGACGTCCAGGACGAAGCAAGGCATCATCAATCATGTCCATTCGGTTGGTCATACCAATGAGGATAATATTGTTGAGCTGGTCCACACCATCAAGCTTAGCAAGCAGCTGGTTGACAACACTATCGCCAACACCGGTGCCACCACCACCACCCGCTCCTCTCTGCTTGCACACAGCATCGAGTTCGTCAAAGATGATAATGTGAAGCTCACTCTCGTCACCCCTCTCCTTGTATTCTTTCTCGGCATCAGCGAAGAGGTTACGGATATTCTCTTCCGATTGACCGACAAACTTATTCAAGACCTCAGGACCGTTAATGACCTTTGGCTCGCGCGAGTTGAACATCTTTCCGATTTGCCGAGCGATCAGGGTCTTTCCCGTTCCGGGAGGTCCAAACAGGAGAATACCCTTCACGTGCTGGATGCCCAACTTCTCAATCAGTCCCTGGGGGAAAATGCGCGAGGCGAAAGCTCTCCTGAAGATGGCGCCGAACTCGGTGTCCAATCCACCAATGCCCATGTCCTCAAACTTAAAGTCTGGCGCAATGATGGAGTTTGCCGGCGGCTTCTTGGCCGATGCCTTGAGCTTGATCGGCGAGCTCGCATCCTTGTAGAAAGTGATGATAGTTTGTGTAGTCAGGATACCGCGTGCCTGAGGGTTCGACGACACCTGTCCCGAGGAGGCCGTGGGCTTCTCCATCCCAAGGTTACCCAGCTGCACCGTCTTAACCTTAAGACTCAGCACAATCCCCTTGTGATCCATTACCAGCTGTTGTCCTGGAGCGAACACTTGGTTCCCAAACAGCTTGTTGAAGTAAGCCTCCAGCATATCCTGATCGTATGGAGTTTCCGTCGTCTTCCTCCCCGCAAACCCAATCTCGACATCCATCGCAGCCAGGTAACTTTGTCCTCCCTGCTCTCCAAACGGATCGTAGAGTTCGGCCAAAACAGTCTCCGTGAGACTGATCGCGCACCATGATCGCTGAGGCCCAGTCAACCCGATCAATCCCGGGGGGAAACCCTGCGTTGGCCTCGCGGTAACAACATGGCTGCGGTTGACAAGAATATATAGATCGCCTCCATCCTGACTAGGCGGGAAATCCTGTGGCGACACCGCCGTTCTACCTTCCATCAGCACTCAACTCCGTCATAGTCGTAAGGGAAAGTACACCTACATATTGCCATACACATATCTATCCTGCGTATTCTTATCCTCGACCTTCCCGAGCTGCAGCTGCTTCGAGATGCCCGCATTCCGGCCAACTGCAGTTCTCTGTGGCACCCCGCGGTTCTGCTGCTGAGGGTACCCGGGGGG
>JPJW01001392.1:0-11156 GCA_000750755.1 Pseudogymnoascus sp. VKM F-4513 (FW-928)
CCGGGGGGTGGAGGGCCGCGCTGGCCGCCACCGCCGTACTGGCCGCGGGGGTCTTCGTAGCCGCCCATCTGTGTGTCGTGTGGGCTGCCCCGCTGGGGAGCGCTGGGCTGTCGCTGCTCTCTACCCGCGTTCGGGGGTCTGCCGAAGAGGTTGTCGCGGTTGAACATTGTGGGTGTTGCTATGCCGGTGTGCGGCCGTGGGGAAGCTTGGTTCGGGTTCGAGACTTTGGGAATAATGGATTAGTTGGTTTGAATCGAAGGTGGGAGAAATCAATGGTTATAGAACTGTGACTCACAAGTGGGATATAGAGGTTGTATTGGCTCAGTTAGTTCTGAAATGTGTCCTGTCGATGGTGACGACCTGTCCTGATGCCGTGTCCGTCGTTACGTAGGTGCCTCGAGTGGAGCAAAGCTAGGTAGCTGGTTATAAAGAACCGACAGTGTCCTCCCAAAAGCCAAATGTAGCCTAATATATTTCGTCCCTTCGTTCAAAGCTTTATGGCAATAGAATTATGAAGCTCTCGTGGAAATGGTGTACTCCGCTGCTCTTACGATTACTTGCTCTCTCCCACGAGACGATTGGAGCTTCAGCATCCGCACTCAGTAACCTTGGGTCTGTGCACCTGGTGGGCGGGTTTTATGTGGGTGTCGCCGCTAGCCCCTCCACGGTCTTGGCAGGCTCGGAGTCTCAGCCTCGTCCCCACCTGAGCCTCGACGGCACGACGTTTGTCCAACTCTCCAGCCACGAGCTGTCGCTGCCCATCATGCCTTTGTAAGTATACCATATGTCCCCTAGACCTGCTTCTATGTGGGGAGACTGGAACTGATGGGGAAACAGACATTTATTAGGCAAGAAATCGTGGAATGTCTATAATGCGGATAACATCGAGAAAGTCAAGCGCGACGAGGCTATCGCGCAGGCCAAAGAAGAGGCCGAGGAGCAGCGCATGCAAGACATCGACGCTGCGCGCCGAATAGCCATACTCCGCGGCGAGACTCCGCCTCCCTTAGAAATTACAGATGAGCCCCACGACTCCTCCTCGCGCGAGCCGCGAGAGCGCGGTCCGGATAGGGAAAAGAGGAAGAGGAAGCGCGCTGGGGAAAATGACACGGATTTCGAGATGAGGGTTGCGAAGGAGCAGAAGGTATCTGCGCCCGAGGAGACACAGGTTGTTTTGCGGAAACCGACGACGGAGGCACCATTATTGGATGAGTCGGGGCATATTGATCTTTTCCCCGGTGAGCGTCCTAAGGTGGTTAAGGCGGACACGAAGAAAGAGCACGCCGAGAAGGACCTAGCGAAGCGGAAAAAAGAGTACGCTGACAACTACACCGTCCGCTTCTCCGACGCAGCCGGGTTCAAGCGGGGTTTAGAGAGCCCGTGGTATTCGTCCGACAAGGCGGGCCTTGCCGTCGATGAGCCGCTTGAGGTACCCAGTAAGGATGTGTGGGGGAATGAAGATCCGAGAAGACGAGAGAGGGAGGCATCGAGGATCGTAACGAATGATCCGTTGGCTGCTATGAAGCAGGGTGCTGCGAAGGTGAGGCAGGTGGCGAAGGAAAGAAAAGAGTGGCAGCGCGATAGGGAGAGGGAGATGGCGGAGATGGAGGCGGGGAGGAGTGGAAGGAGGCAGCGCGATGGTGGGGATGAGGGGCTTGAGGGATTTGACTTGGATGGGGAGGGGGATAGAGAGAAGAGTAGACGTCGCGAGCATCGCAGGTCTAGTCATGGTGGGGAGAGGCGCAGGTCGCGGAGGGATAGGAGTCGAAGTCGTAGCCGGAGTCGGGAGAGGCGCAGGCATAGACACAGGCATAGGAGTAGGGATGGGGATAGGGATAGGGATAGGGATAGGGATAGGGATAGGGACCGAGATAGGGCTGATCGCCACCGTCACTAATAAGTAAGGGAAACAGGAATACATGATACCTCAAAACTACTGGCGCCCATCGACGGCCCAAGACCAAACAAAGTGTCTGGATATCTCACCTCTCAACAATATGTGATTTAAGATGCACTTGGTTTAAAACATGAAGGCATGAATGCATTCAGTCTCGTCTGGAGAAACGTATATAAAAATTCGGAAGGGTATAAAAAAATCCGCTATCAAAAGCTGTGTGCAAAACTCCCCTTTCTTCGAGTCCGCTTTCAATGAACACCAAAGCCAAACACAACAAAAAAACGCCTCTTTTAACCCCATACTCCCACACACCACACGCATTCCCAACAATACTCCCACAAATTAATGTATAATCAGCCTCCCCGCTGCCCCCCACAGTCACCAAGGCTCACGCCCCCAAATTCTTCCTCAAACTTTCAAAATACGCTCCAGCCCACACACTCATGACCTCGGCCTCGCCCACCTCCCTCCCCTTACACTTCCCCACAACACTACAAAGTATCCTTCCCAACAACTCCTCCGTCATCGGCAGCGCCCCCTCCGGCAGCTCCCTCGGATTCAAAAACTCATCCCCCTCACTCAACAACTCCTCCGCCGTAGGCCTCTTATGCTGATCCCTCTCCAAACACCTCTTGAGCAGTCTAATCAGCGAGCCCGGTAGCATCACACCACCCAGGCCGCGAGCAGGGAACTCAATAGCGTAGTTCCAGTCGATGATAGCGCGACACTTGCTGAGCTGGTTGGAGATATGCGCGAACGGCTGGCGTCCATACGCCATCTGGTACAATATGCAGCCCAGACTCCAAATATCGCTCGGCTTGCCCAACTTCATGACGCGCGAGCCAGCATGGTGTCCCCGCGCACCGCCCGGCGCTCTGTTCTCGGGGAGCTCGCTCGAATCCATCAGGCTCTCGGGACTCATGTAATTGGGCGTGCCGACCTGGGAGTCGCGGTGCACGTTGACCGTCTCGTCGGTCTGGATGGCGTTTGCGATGCCGAAGTCGATGAGCTTGAGCAGGCCCTTAACGAGCACGAAGTTCGCGGGCTTGAGGTCCGAGTGCACGATGTCGTGGGAGTGGACGGCAGCGATGCAGACGAGCATTTCGCGCCAGTAGTAGCGCGTGAAGGAAGGGTCGAAGACTGCGTCTTCGGTGTTGTAGCGTAGGCTGAGGATGCGGTTGAAGTCTAGTTCGCCCATTTCCATGAGCTATAGGTGTGGTTAGGAAAATACGATGATAGTATGGGAGAAAGGGGGACTTACTACACTCAGCATCTGCTTCTCGTCATTCATCTCGTAGTCCAATATGGTCACCACACGATCATTCCCCTCCAGCTTCCTCAGTAGATCAATCTCGCCCTTATACCCCCTCACAGCATTCTCATCCGCATCCTCGAGACTAACCCGTTTCAGCGCATAAATCTTGCCATTCTCCGCCATCACCCTCCACACCTTACTACTCCCGCCCCTCCCCAAGATCTCCAGCCGTGTATAGCTCTTCCCATTAACCCGGATATTATTCCGCTTCTTCGACGAGTGCGACGTCGTCGCCGCGCCCGCCGTAGCAGTCGCCGTTTCTAGGAGCGACATCTTGGGCGGCGGTGGCGCGGGGCGGCGTGGGGTGTTCTGGGAGCGTGCGGCGAGGGGCTGGCGCACGGGAGAGACGGTGCCGCGGTGGGCGCTCAGTTCGGTGCTTTGTGGGCGCAGCGGGACTTTGTCGATTTTGTCAAGAAGCACTGATGGTGCCCTGTTGCGCTTGAAGGTGGGAGGTGCCTCGTTTTCTTGGTCGTGGTTGGATGGCATCTCTGGCCTGGGCGCGGGAAGCTTGAAAACGGGTTGGGCAGGTTGGGCAGGTTGGGCAGGTTGGTCAGGTGGTGCATTTTCAGATGGTGGAGGTCTGGCTTGTTCAACGACAGGTTCTGCTGGGCGGTTGTAAACAGGCATCGGTGGAGAGGCTCGTTTTAATGCTTCCCTCCCACTCATGGGGCTGCCAGATGCAAAGTCTCTGTATTGCGAAGCAGAATAAAATGACGATTTGGGGGCCTCTGATTCTTGGCTCGATGCCGCCTCCCCGCTACCAGCACCATGGCTTTCTGCAGCTTGACTTTCCGGTTCCTGGCTTTGGCGTTCTTGGCTTGAGAATGCAGACTCAGCACCCTCAGCATCTTGACCAGGGCCTTGCTCCTCTTCGCTCTGCCTCCGCTTGCCTCTTCGTGCAGGGCCGCTCAAGAAGCTCCCAGCTTTTCCAAGCCGCTTCACCCTCATCGAACTCTGCATTCCAGCCTCTTCTCCATATCTCGTACGGTTTGCGGTTGAGCTGCCATATCTCGTGACACTGCCTAGGTTGGTAGCATTATATGGCCTCGCAACCGTAGCCGGGTCCTCCATCTCTTCCGGTTCTTGGGTACCTGATCTTGCTGCCGATCCGGTTCCAATGCGATTAGACGCTCGTCCACTAGATCCAAACGACGAGCCATGATTCGAAGATGCTGTGATTGGTATCCGTACAGTCCTCGGATACGGCGCCGGAGTGCTCAGGTCAAGCGGGCTTCCCGGTCTCGACGGCACTTGCTCACTAGGAGCTCTCACAGAGTTCGACAAGCTTGTCGTCCGGCGCAGTGATGCTGAGCCAGGAGTTCCACTTAACCGTACTACACGGCGGGGATATGGGCTGTGGTTGCGAGATACCATTGCTGGGGATGCCGTGCGCTCGCGGACCATCTGCTCGGATGCTGGGGGCTCTGTATATGTATGTCTCTGCGCCACTGCCGTCGAGCCCGACAGATTCGGTTCATTCGCCGCAACAATCGGGGACCCAGAGCCAAGCATTGACGCTTCATCATTCAACAAAGCATTGGTGAGTGCGCTGAACTTCATCGGGACAGGCAAATCGTCATCCGAGCTATCATGGTCGGAATACCGGCGCGCCCTCGATGTCGGCGCCGGTTCAGCGGGATTCCCAGTCGCCGCAGCGGGTGCTGCTTCCCTCCGCACAAACGTCGGTCGTGCTGGCGCCTGTCGCAGCGCCTGTCTCGACGAAGGTCGTCGCATCTGCTGATTGCCGAAGTGGCTTGAGCCTAGTGGTGTTGGGGACGCGGTGGCCATGGCGGGCGTCGCGTCGTCGTCGTCGTCGGCGGCGGGGCGAGTATATAGCTATATTCTAGATTCAATTGCTGGGGCTATAACGTGCTCGCTCTCCTCTTCATGGCCGAGGGTTTGTCGCTATTTGGGGATAAGACGTTTGGGGGGGGGGACAAAATTATCGCGTGGGATATTCGAGGGCCGCGACGTGGTGGCCGAGGTGGGTGATTGGCCAAGACGACACAGGGACAATTCTCCACTGTCAATACGCTGACCGGGCAACGGGGATGGGTCACGTGATTTACAGGAGCTTGAGATTGAAGTTTTGGTTCTATCACTTTACTGACACTGGAGGAATGCATTTCTGGCCGATATTACCTTTTTTTTAGAAAGTCTTATCACATGAATACAAATTCTCTGCAGCTTATAGTATGACTTGGGCCCAGGCGCAAAAATAAAAAAAATGCTTACAAACGCTGTAAATGAACAAGCCAGACTGCCATCCTCTGGACAACGCAACATACGAACGGTGAAACAAAAAATCAACGTTGGCATTTGGTTGGAATTTAAGACTCGAATGCATGCGTCTGTTTCGCTGTGCTGATGTACATTACATTGCATTGAATGACACTGTTCTTTATTCTTCACCGCCATCATATCTCCTATACTGACACAGCATACCAGGACCAACCTTGAAAGTCACCGCAATCGGACACGACACCACTCTCCTGTCGCCTCGACAAATGTGCATAAACATAATTATACTCGAATAATATGGCTGTAAGAAAAAACCATATTTATCCCGACCGACGGGCAAGAGAGACCTCGAAATAACTTATCCAGAGGTTACTTATGTTATGCTCGTATTTATAACCACACAGTACTCTACGTACGGCTTTCTGCGGAGACGCCGTTATGCATGAGCAATCCACCCACTCCCCAAGGTGCATCGGCATCCCACAGCGGCGACCCCTTTCGCTATAATTACTACGGCATAACCGAGTTCAAACCCAGCACAACACACAGACTTACCACACTTTGCAATCGGAGCAGCTCCGTTTCCCACGTGGAACTCCCCCTTCGCAAAGGGAAGGGACCATACCGTCGGGTCGCAATGATCCCAAATCTCAATGCCCCCCTTTAACTGAAGACGGCAAGGTGTTGGAAAAAAACATGGGTGTTTTTTTTTTCTTCCCGACCCCAAGACACTGGTCGGAAATTGTTAATGTTAATGTTAATATTTAGCAACCAACGCGAGGGTAGGGGCCAACGGCGACCGAGATGGTCCCTTGCAAGCGCATCTTGTCAGCGTTGGCGAGAGCCAGAAAATGGGCTGATCGACCCGCACCGGGCTGTTCCGCTTTTGAGGTCGCCGCCGTCCCCTCCGCACGGAAATGTGAGGTGTGGGTATGGGAGGCTGGATGGAGAAGGGGGTTTGAGACATTGTGCGGGCGATGGGTGAGGATGGAGTATAGATGGGATGTTGTGATCCGATGATCGCTTTTTTTGCGCGAACTGTATTGCACAGTGTATAGTACTGCTGTGTGTGCATAACAATCAGTCCCGTGCAGTGTCGGGGAGTACAGTATGTACAGTACAGTCAGTATGGTGTACGGTTACAGTACAAAATGACAGTATATTAACTATACCGTCACTGGTTCATCATATGACGAACGGCAAGGCAATATTTGCAAGGGCTGCGTAAGTCGTCGGCAAGGCCTGGATCCCCGAGGGTCGTTCCCCATTACTCGAGTTACTCCGCACAGCTTGAGCTCCAAAACATCGTTTGTTCATAATGGTGTCACGCGACAAGGCAACAAAGGGGAGAGGGGAGTACTGTACTGGTGGGAGTCACAGAAACTGTGGTTATGGTGGTGATGCTACTGGTACTACTGATAACTACTGGTAACTACTATGCTCGGTCTGGAGGTACAGTAAATACGTCTCCACGATTATTCAGGGTTTGAGTCACTTGGCTCTCTTGGCGCGCGCACATTATGAGGAGGAGGCGGCAGCACAGCCTCCTTTCGCGGGCGAGCGTGGAGGTGGAGTTGATGTAAGGATTGTAAGGATTTCAATCCATAGAGAGTCCATAGAGCGTCCAAGAGCATCCTTACGGCGTCCATAGACAGCCACAGACAGCCATACAACATCCATATACAGACTCCTGATGAGGCATGGGAGGCGTGTGATGGTGGGAGACGGAGACCACCTATCCGAACAGTGGATGCTGGGTGATTGTCGCGGCAGGGACCCGCTTGGGCTCTATCTGATATATGGGTCGATCATTGGCAACCAAACCGTTATAGTAAGAGGAGCAGAGTAGAGTAAAGTTACTCCTCACATTATGATCCATACTACTGTCCATACTACTGCCCGTTATGTATGTGATCCATAATGTGATCGACTCGCTGCTTACTCTAGACTCCTGCGACTCTCTCTTTCCCTCCCTCTCTCCCTGCATGTGCTACGTATTTGCACATCTATCTATGGGTATAATCTATCGGTACGGTACGCATATACAAATTTACTTGCGGAGTATATACACGTTATACACATAATACACATGAAATACACACAAATACACATAATCTACGGTAACACCTCTGCACAAAGTGGTGTGCACAGATACAGATACAACAAAGCATAGCCGCCGCCTCTCTCTCCTTCCCCCCTACTCGAGTACCTGCCTTCTACTACTATAATAGACCTCCATCCACCTTCCTCCTCCCCCTCTGGAGCTTCCCTCCTGAGAATAAGATAGAGAAAGTATAAAAAGCAAATATCATATCGCATCACATCGTCATCAACTCACAGATCACATCACATCACCATAGCATCACACTCACTCACTCACTCATAGCATTCAAAATCAAAGCTACTTAAAGGAGAGTCTGCGGATAGTGAAAGCTGTTTATTGCATACTCTTGACTTCTAGCCTTTTGAACTGCTTTGTGTGCTTGTGCTCGTGACCTCTCCGACATTCTTGCCATAGCCCCAAACCAGATTTGCCGTGGCGATTCCACAACGGGAAGGCTAGCATCATCATACATATTACCCATAGCAACTCCGCGCCGAACCCCTCACTCTCAATCCTCAAATGTTCGTATAACCCCACCACACTTCCCACTCCTTCCTTCCAAACCATTTCACACAAGATTCAAATATTAACATATTATGATTCCCAGGGGCCGAAGAGATCACGACCCGTCCCAGGTATCGCAGCGCTCCAACGCTCTCGCCTTCGGGCCACGCCATGTCTTCTCAGCCTCGTCGCCCTACCGAGCCTCGTCCGTAAACCTCAAGTTCCGCGCCCATGCCTCCGTTCTCGCACAGGTCGATGGCAACGGGCCCGCACGGCCGCGAGGCCTCGGGAACCCGTCCATGGTCGGATTAGGTGAAGATGCGGCGCTGGGAAAGAGACAGAATATCAGGTCCCTCATACCGCCCGAGATGAACATGTCGGGGAGGCGTGCGCGCGTCGAGGGCGTCAATGTGGTTATTAGGCAGAAGCGTAGGCCGTCTTCTGCGTCGGTCAGGTCGGTTACGTCGTCCATCCGCTCGCGGAGGAGGATGCAGGGACCGAAACCGACGCTGCTCAACCTCCCGACGGAGGTCTTGGGTCTCATATTCAAGGACTTCGAGCAGAAGGAGCTCCGCGATGTCATGCTGGTCCACCCGGCTCTGACGGAAGCTGCGGCAAACATGATGTACCACACACCCCTCTTCGCATCGACTTACCGCTTCGCACAGTTCGCGTACACGGTCAGCCACCACAAGCACTACGGCGACAGGGTTCGCGTGCTGGATGTGAGTGGATTCGCGCAGGTTGCGCAGTTTGACCGTCAGCCTGAGGCGGGGTGGAGGGAGTGGAAGTTTAGGAACCATGATCTTTACCAGGGAAGGTCGAGGCTGCATATGCCGGAGAGGAGGCCGACGAGGAGGAGGATGACACACAGAAAGCATCCCCAGCCGAACCCCTTCCTCGAAGCATGGGCACTGTCTCGCGATATCCCACTCGGTGGCCTATGCCACGCCATTCAATCATGCCAGTACCTCAAGTAAGTTCCCACCTCATCTTACAGCCCCAAAGCAGCCAACTAACAGCCACCCCAGCACCATCAACATCTCGCGCATCCAACTCGCCGAGGACTTCCTCATCATCGACGACAACTACCCCCCCTCCGCCTGGACAGACACAATCTACGTCTCCGACCTCCCCAAATCCTGGTCCTGGAACTCGCAAGAGCTCCGCCCCATCTACAACATCCACATCATCGACCAGCTGCGCAAGCTCAAGCACCTCGAGACCGTCATCGCCAACAACGGCGTCTTCCTGAGCACCCTCATGATCCAGGAGCTCGTCGACGGCGCGCACCCGAGCCTCAAGAACGTGGACTTCGAGCACTCGGGCATGGCGCGCGCGAAGCCCTGGGCCATTAAGGGGTCCAGGGAGGAGGTGGTGAGAATTATTAGGGAGATGGAGAGGACGACGCCGCGGAGCCCGGATCCGAGACGATATTTGACTCTTTGATTAGCGGGATTTTTTGCGGCATTTGGTTTTTTTGGGTCAGATTTTTGGGCTAGGATGACGTGGGATTTGATTTAGCGGGTGTTATTTATTTGGGAAGGGAGTGGCGAAATGGTTGATAAATCCTCACTCACATTTGAGCTCTTTCTGGATTAGGGAGAGCGAGATATCATATACCTTTAGTTAATTAGCTATAAAGCAGTGCTCGCCGTTTGGCGGCATTTTTGAAGCAAGTCGGAGAACTATATATATTATGTGACTTCTGTGTGAATGCGAGAATCCCCACGACTCTCTCGATGACTTGGGGGTTATTATCATTAATTTAGGTTACAACATTGCTCTGTATGGCAATATTAAAACCTATCCGGTAATCAGATTGAGTTAAATCATTGTCAAGTGAAGCTGGTTGTGCCCCTCCCTTTCACAGCTCAAGGAGGCAAGGCTGAGAAGCTGCCAAATCAGGCTGCAGCTCCTCGCTTGCCCACTACCCACCTCTCTAACCCCATCGTAGCCTCACGCCTCCATGAGCCTAGACCTCGAAGCCATCTTCACAACATCAACACTCTGGTCCTCTACATAACCAAATCCAGAGAGTACCTTCACCATGGCCTCCGCCAGCTCCTCGCAGATCGAGAAAGAAGTCGCCGCCCTTCTCCACCAACAAGAAGATGCCGCCAAACATGGCCAACCCACCGACCCCACCGCCCTCTCCTCCCTGATCACCACCCTCTTCACCTCAGGCATCGGCAGCGTCGCCATCCGCGAGCTCAGCCAACGCATAATCCAGCTGATCCCCACGCCCTCCTTCACGCTCCCCTCCCGCATCGACCTCTGCACCCTCCTCCTCGCCAAAATCGAACAATACCAAGCCTCCCAAGAAGAGCAGATCGCTGAGCTCCGCATGATCCTCGCCAACACCTACGAAGCGCAAGATGACTTCCACGCCGCCGCCCAGATGCTCGCCGCCATCCCGCTCAACTCGTCGCAGCGCAAGATCAGCAGTGAGGACAAGGCAGCGACGCTGATCCGCATCGTGCGGCTGCATCTCGAGTGCGACGACCCGACGAGCGCGGAGATCTACCTCAATAAATTCAAGAACATCATGCACGAAGTCACCGACCCAACCTCACTCATCCACTTCCAGGTCTCGCAGGCGCGCATCCAGGATTCGCGGAGGGATTTCCTGGCCGCGGCAAAGGGCTACGAAGACATAAGTCTCTCCCCCGCCATCGGCGAAGACGAGCAACTCCACACCCTCTCCATGGCGCTAAAGTGTGCTGTCCTCGCACCCGCGGGCCCAGCGCGCTCAAAGGCGCTGAAGAGGCTGTATGCTGATGAGCGCGCGCGGCAGCTGGAGGAGTTTGCGATATTGGAGAACATGCACCTCCAGCGCGTGATTGCGCCTGCTGAGATTTCCAAGTTCGCCGAGGGGCTGCAGGAGCACCAGCTCGCGCGCATGAGTGACGGGCTAACTGTTCTCGATCGTGCGATGTTTGAGCATAATCTGCTTGCTGCGAGTAGGCTGTATGCGAATATTGGGTTTGGGCCGCTGGGGGAGCTGCTGGGGATTGAGGCGCAGAAGGCGGAGGAGATGACGGCGAAGATGGTGGAGCAGGGACGGTTGGGGGGGAGGATCGATCAGATTGAGG
>JPJW01001401.1:0-12739 GCA_000750755.1 Pseudogymnoascus sp. VKM F-4513 (FW-928)
GGGGGGGGGGGAGAATAATGAGGTCGTGTTTCGTGCGCAGAATCGACGCGCAAGGAGGCGAAAGAGGAGGTCTGACGGCAATTCACCGGTTGCCGATAGAGAGCCGTTATACACTCGATTGGAGATCGACGAGGTAGGACGATGGGTTGTGGTCAATTGAACTGGGCGTTGGGGGAGGAGGGGAGGGAGAGGAGAGGAGTGGAAGAGAGTGAGGTTCGTAAGGTGAGAGAGAGAATGAGGGCCCTGTGGCAGCAGTGAGCAGTGAGCAGTGAGCAGTAGTTAGTTTGGCAGCAGCAGCGGTGGTAGGTTGGTTGAGAGTGAGTGACTTTGGGGTTTTGACGGGGCTCAGATTGGCAAAGCGGAGCGCCGCCGTTGTGAAGCGAAATCACGCTAAAAGTGGAGAGTGGACGGTGGGCGGACGAGGGGGGGGGGAAAAGGTGGGAGGAGGTGGGAGGAGGTCTGACCAAGTTGGATTAAAGCGACAGTTCGACAAAAAGTCTACCAGGACTAGAGTACCAAAACTACCAGGTCTACCAGGTAGAACAACCCACACAATCCACCAATCCACCGTCCAAGCCCACACACAGTCCACTCAAACTCCGCACTACGGCAATGCGGTTGCTCCAGGAAAGGTCCAGGGTGGCTCTGGGATGCTCCAGGATACTCCAGGATACCTCCATGTTGCTCCATCAAGCCTCGGAGACGGGCCTTTCTCGCCTCTTTCCCACTCACTACTGTACTATTGTGTGCTATGGACGGTAACTATCCTCTGTCGGGTAAAGAAGTACACACATACAATACAATACTAATACTGTTCCTAGATACTGTGCATACTGTGCATTTATGCGCTGTATATGTGCCAAAAATGAAGTATGCGATGTGGTATTGTCTGGTATGACACTATTTCCTGAGCTACAGAACACTCTAGTGGTCTATGATGCGCTTTGGTCCAACATGTCATGAGAGGGTCACGTAAGGGCCTAACGGTAAGGGCGCAGTTGGGGCCATGGGCTGGCTATACTGTACGTAGGGCCATCCACCGGTTCAATTCGAGGGAACACAAGCTGGAAAAAAAAAGCGGAGGTAACTGTACTCACCACTCCTGCATTTTGTCTTGCGCCGGTCCTGCACTTGCCCTTGCCGCTGAATCATCCTGCGGAATATGCTGATGCTGATGACCTCGTAGCGGCAACGGCCTCTGTTAGTGCAGTCTGCCGCTTGGTTGACGGCGGCAGCCAGCGAGACAGGACGCAGGTGGAACAGAAAGTGCCGCTTGGAGATCTCTCCCCTTTCTGAGCCATTTGTGAGGCAACCCGCCGAGGGTGCGATGGGTCAAATATTGACTAACGGTAACTTATGCGCACAACTCGCGCCCTTCTCCTCCGTGCTCTCCAGGGTACTAAAGTGCTGTGTAGTGGGGGGCTGACGAAGCCCATTGACCCCCAACAAACCCCAATTTAACCCCCCAAAGGGAGCCTGCACCAGCTCCTTATCGAAGCTTTTTCCCACAGCTACAACTCCAGCTACAACTACAACTGCAACTGCAACTGAGGGACGCGCCCGCGCACCCAAGAGCTGCAAATCAGATGCCAACGGGAACGAGGGGGCCTGCACTTCTTGGCGCAATCTCACCAAGGGGCACGGACAGTTACATACAGGCAGATGTCTGCAGACACCAAACGGAGTTAGGAACAGCGCTGTCCCAAAGGAGTCAAAAGGAGTCCAACTATTCGTTGTCTTGTACTATTGTTTTTGACAACTAGAGTACAACATACTATAGTACGGGTCGTACAGTATACATAACGTACTATATTAGACTTGGGGCTTGCACTCTCGATCGCGCGGCCAAGTTTCTTCAGTGGCGTTAAGAGCTGAGTGGAGTGGGCATGGACACGTGAATGCGCACGAACGGGCTGAGCTCATCGTCGATTGAGAGAGAGTGAGAGAGAGAGAGCCCAAGCGTTCTTGTACTGTACAGAACCGTACTGTATGCACAGCACCCTTTCAGACGAAAACCGCGAATAGCATCGAGATGTCCCAGAGGGGAGAAAGCTGCGATGGGAACGCTCCAGGGGCTCTCCCATTGGTACTTGCACTGTACTGTACAGTACATACGGTGCTGTAGCTTACCTTGCATGGGGCAGCAGCGGTTACTGTATGTATGCATGCATACACCATATCGGTTAACAGCGAAACAGAACCAGGGGCAACGGAGAATTTAGAGCTCTGCATTCGCTGGAAGGGGGGGCGATTCTCGCATCGGCCCGGACGAGATGCTGATGCAAGACGCACAGCACGGCACACCGCAGCACACACAGCTAAACCTCTTGCTCTAGCCAGCACACACTGTAAAGTACAGACAGCACTGTAACACCTTGTCTTTCAAACTTTTTTTTGCTACAAATTCAATATTCTTCCGTGCCGCATATGTAGCCCCACTACTAACTGCTAGATGGGAGACATCTGATCCACATCTCAGTTATCTGTCTCCTCCGCACTTAACCCTTGGGGTCTCACTCGCCCAGATCGGCAATGCACTGTACACTGCACTGTGCCAGAGTATGGGGAAGATAACATAAAATAGTCGCGCGGCAACAGTGCAGGATCCCAAATGCACGATTTTGCACAGCGGCCTTCTTGTCTCAGACGCATTCCTGTCCTCTTATCCTGTCACGCCGAAGCGATGGCAGGAGGGCTCGCTGCATCTTTTCCCACACTCCACTATTACTGCAGCGCTACTAGATAAACCAACCCCACAGGAACGGACAAACCAACTGATCAAATCCACACGAGCTGGAAGCTGGTCGTTTAGTGCTTGACGCTTCTCAGGGGGATCGGTATTCCAGAACAGTTATAGGATAGAGGCACTCACTTGCATGACCCTAGCCCAGCTCAGTCTCCCAATAACTGGCTGCCGAATTCGTATCCAACAACGCATGGGTATGTAGTCGTTAATGCGATTCTCTGCCATCCAACATATTCGCCACCCAGATCCAGCCGAGGCCTTTTCCCTTTATCACACAACGTTATACTCGATCTATCTATAGATAGTTGGAGGTTGCTAGCGAGGCTGTCGTGCTTATGGCCACAGATCGTGTACGCGGCTTGGATGTCAAGTCATTGCCAAAGATTGAAGTATTGCCCACTTATGAGAGCACCCCGCTGCCTGAGAATTTATCACAGCCGTGTTCATCAGAGGAGCTTTGTTAACCAAAACTAACGTCCGGCTCAGCTACACGCACATTTAAGTGGCAGTATCAGCCCGGCCTGCCTCCACGAGATATGGCTATCCAAAAAGCAACGTGACTCAGACGGAGCCGCAGGCCTTTCTGACCCTCTCGAGGAGCTGGGCACGAATAAAACATTCGACTTGGCAACGTAAGTTTGGAATATTTATTATTATTATCATTATTGTCACAGATGTGACGCCGTTGCCGTGTTTCGTTTCGCTCATTGGCCGGGCAGCTTCTTTCCTCTGTTCTCGAAGTATATATACGAGCTATGCAACGATGCGGAGAGCATATCGTATTCCACCAAATCTGTCCTTCAAGACTTCCAGGATGATGGGGTTGTCTACCTCGAGCTGCGAACGACCCCACGTCTCATCAAGCAAGCGGGCATTACCAAGGAAGCTTATGTGCAACTCGTGCTCTCGACTATTTCCGGCTTCAAATCGCCTACCATGGTTACAAAACTGATATTATCCATTGATCGCCGAAATTCCGAGGAAGAAGCACTTGAGGTCGTCGACCTGGCGCTCCGCTACAGAGACCAGGGAGTAGTAGGTGTTGATCTCTGCGGGGACCCTACAAAGGGCGACGTCGACACATTCCGGTCTGCCTTCGCAAAGGCCAAAGAAAATAGTCTCAAGGTCACTGTCCACTTCGCCGAGGCACACCAGTCATCCAGCGAGCACGAGCTACGTACGTTGCTTTCTTTTGAGCCTGATCGGATCGGGCATGTTATTCACGTTCCCGATGATATCAAAGACGTCATCATTGAACGCAAACTGGGCCTGGAGCTATGCTTGAGCTGTAATGTCAAGTTTGGAATGACATCGGGAAGCTTCGCGGATCACCATTTCATGTACTGGAAGGGCACGGGGTGTCCAATAACGCTTTGCGTAGGATATCCATTCTGTGAAATTCACGGCCAAACACTGACATGATACGCAGACTGATGATGTAGGAGTTGTTGGCAGTGCTTTGTCAAACGAATATGCACTGATTGCTGAGCACTTTGGCTTGGGGCCCGAAGAGGTATATAAGCTCGCTCGAAGTGGGATCGAGACGATATTTGGTGGTGATAATGAAAAGGACAGGCTACGGAAACTGATGTGGCGCTAACTCTTCATGCCTTCTATGCCTCCAGCTTATTACCAATAATTCCAGTCTCTTTGTTGTTTGTCTTACAGTACACTGCGTGTCTGCTTTTGTGCACAGGCTCAGGAATTGAGGGGTCGGTAGCCCAGGCAGCATGTACCAGGCGCGACTTTTCGTCCACATAGCACTTCTGATAAGCAATGTCCCAAAGAATCTTTGGTTGATTTAAATATAAATATGTGTATTATCCAGCATATATTGCTATTAGCTGGCTCTGAGACGTTCACGACATGTGGCAGGCCGACATTTGACGTTGGGTTTACGGGTTGGTCAAGGGTGGTGCCATCACCCCGTAATCAGGGGTAGCCTCCCAGACACAATTTTGCCCACCAAATGACTAGCGGCGCACAAGCGAGTTATCTAAGAAATTCAGTGTTGACAAACAGCGTCAACCCCACCATCCCGTCGCTATAACCTTTGTTTGCGACCAACAGCTCTACCCCAACACAAAAACAACTATCTGAAATAGCTATTACATACAACTTTCATCATGTCTGCTCCTGAAGAAAAGGTCGATATTGCCCCAGAGGCTGTTGTCTCCTCTGAGGAGAAGAAGACCGTCGAGCCCACCACTGAGGCGACCACCACTGAGGAGGCGAAGGGCGAGACCCCTACAGTGGCACCTACTGTAAGTAACTCCCGAAACCCTTGCCAACTTTATCGATTCACGTCGGGCGCATACTGACTTCTGCAGTCCGTAGTAGAGAGCGCCACCGGTGCCGCCAGCACTGCCGCTTCGACCGTGACCGCCGCCGCCACCAACATGCAGGACAGCGTCTTCTCCATGTTCGGCGGAGGTGCCAAGAAGGAGAAGGTCGAGGACGAGGACCGTGGCGATAACTCTGGCTCTGCCAAGGCACAGAAGGAGGCCGCCGCCGGCGAGAACCCAGAGGTATGAACTCATCTACCCCGCACCAATGACACGAGCTTACCGAATTTCAAACAGGACGAGGCACCAGAGTCTGAGGACGTTCACTTCGAGCCCGTCATCCATCTCACCGACAAAGTCGAAGTCAAGACCGGCGAGGAGGTTGAGGAGCAGACATTCAAGATGCGCGCGAAGCTCTTCAAGTTCATCCGCGACTCCAACGAGTGGAAGGAGCGTGGTACCGGTGATGTGAGACTCCTCAAGCACAGGGAGAACGGCAAGACTCGTCTGGTCATGCGCAGAGATAAGACCCTCAAGGTTTGCGCCAACCACTACGGTATGTGGAAACCTTCATCAACACTCCGGGACCAAGTACTGATACACCGCTAGTTGTCCCTGAGATGAAGCTCTCGCCAAACGTTGGCAGCGACAGGAGCTGGGTGTGGAACGCCGCCGCCGATGTCAGCGAGGGTGAGGCCGAGGCCGTCACCTTCGCCATCCGTTTCGCCAACTCTGAGAGTAAGAAAATTTCCAACCACAAATGTATTGAATCAGGGGCTAACAATATTCTCACAGACGCCAACCTTTTCAAGGAGTCTTTCATCAAGGCCCAGCAAGAGAACGAGGCCCTGTTCAACAAGCCCGCTGCCGCTGCCGCTGAGGCTTCCACCGAGGCTTCTGCTTGAATCTAGCCTGCTTTCTTTGAAGCTGTGGAGTCATTCGAAATCTCAACAAAGAACTTTCACTTTGCAATTACGAACCTCATGAAACTCTTGGCATGAACTCTATATTCCCCATCGCACCACTTCCCCCCAACCCCCAACCCCTGCTGCTTGCATATACGTCGATGCAAGCAGTTACCCCTTAGTACGTGTCCATACATATGGTGGCACTCAGATTGGCCTGGACTTTTGAAGCGGTTGAAAGGCGGGTCCAACTGATATTGTCAGCTGGGAGGATATTGGAAGCGCAATGCATGAAGGTTAAATCAGCCATAGATTATTATCCAATGGTTTAGATACTTAAGTTAGATTACGATGCTTGATTCTCTCTCCAGTCATTTGGCACAGAAATATAATTCCCAGGATTTACGAACATCCAACGAACAAAATTTGCCGTTGATATTAACATACAAGTTTTATTGTTTCTTGTGGGATAATGTTGTGTGATATGTTTCTGTTGATTGGTTTTGGGTGAGGTGAAAGTGAAATTGTATATTTATTTACTATCCATAATTATATCATAAATACCCGTACATGAATTCAATGTTGGAATTACCCTCTGGAAATATTGCTTGCGGGTTATTTTAAGCCCCAAATCTCGGCACATAGTTTCTTTGTCTCCCAGAGTTATAAGTATTACACAAAAAAGTGAACTTGAACTCAATCTCACTCTTCGCTCCTTCATTTCTCGTGCTTTGTTGGGTGAAATCATAACGAGCTGCACGTGACAAACGCGGTCACACGAAACACAAGAAACTCGGTTAATTAAGGTTACCGCCATTGAGCTCCCCGCGTCCACCGATATCAGTGCCCATTCCGGCGTGAGGTCCAAAATCGCAACAGCTCATTCTGCATTCACCAGCGCATATTTGCCTCACAAGAATTGTCATATATCCGGTCGCATCATCGCAATCAAATCGCTATAATGGTTGAAGTAGGTCCTTGCGAACCGGTGCCGCATTTATCACCTACAATCGCTGATTCATATAGGTCAAACGTACGGTGAAGGTGGTGACGGAGCAGGCGACAATTCCGTGAGTCAACGCGTATTCGCGGTCGATATTGGGCGGAAGATTTGGTCACTGACCGTTCTGCTATCTAGTGACCGGGCTCCGGAAATCGAGGGCTTCCCGATGAAGCTGTGGAGCATTGAGATCTACCTTTTGGACGAAGCCGGCAACCAGATTGAGGCAAACATCTTCTCAAAGGCAACCTACAATTTACATGCGTCTTTCGCAAACCCAACTCAAAGTATGACCCTAATCCGAAGTTTGCTGAGTTGGAAGCTAATATGCATTCTGCAGCTAAGGACCAGCCACCATTTCGCTGCCAAAACGAGGGCTGGGGAGAGTTTGACTTGACCATTGACCTCTACGCCGTCGAGAAGGGCGGAAAGCACACAATAGCGCACGACCTCAACTTTGCACAGCCTCGCTACGAAGCCAAACACGTCATCAACTTCAAGAACCCCAACCCCAACCTCCTCGAAGTGCTGCGCAAGTCTGGTCCTGTGCCGGACGACGCGAATGGCGCGCGCAAGAAGGGTGCAGACGCCGACGCGAGAAAGAAGAAGAAGACGGGACAGGTCGATATGGATAAGCTTGCCGATGGGCTTGTAAAGTTGCAGGAGGATGATCTGCTCCAAGTGGTACAGATGATTCACGACAACAAGTCTGACGAGACATACACCAAGAACGACGTTGACCGTAAGTCGCCACCTCGACCCAATCTCATTGTCAAACCCCAAAGCCCCGGACCCGAGCTTGTTGTCACCCCCACCCCTCCCAAACGTCGGATTAGGCTTCGTTACTATCCCAAACCTCCCAAACGCATCTGGCGATCCAAGTTTCCAGTCACTGATGATACCACAGAAGGCGAATTTCACGTCGACCTCTACACGTTGCCTGACGCTCTCGTGCGAATGCTCTGGGATTTCGTGCAATCGAAGGCATGAGTGCGCAACGTGCTGATAGCTGATGATTTCGAATGGAGAGCGGCAGCAAACTCGGACATATACATCTAATTTCAGCAAAGATTCCCATCACACTCTTAACAACCACAGCACATCCTGCACAAATACTTACCCAGCAGTCTCAATTCTCTCTACCTTATCCATCCAATTATCACACGGCGTTGGCAGGATTATGGAAATCTAGGTGGACCAGTACCAGCAATGCGATTATACGATTTTCTTTGTTCTTCTTCATTTTGAAACAAGCTCGATTCGACTTGCATCCTCCTCCTCACCGTCCACAAAATTACTCGCCAAAGATTTTATGAGCATCTCTTATGCCTGGGCGAGGCCGGCGGCGAGCCGCCTTTCCGTGTTTCGCTTCATTTTTGATGCCGTCGATTGAGGCTAGATTCGGTGGCTGTGGGGCCTGGTCTTTTTGGGCGTATTTGGGAGGGGTCAGGAATTGGTGGGATATAGCTTGCATTACACACATCATCAATGGCAAACCTTATTGTTGAGTTCCATGGATCGTGGGCCATAATAGTAGTGCTTGTGATGTAGCGTGAATATTCCCCATGAATGGCACCGTATTGTTGAGACATCATATTCGTCAGGACAGCTCTCGTGGCGTAAAATAAACGCGTTTTACATATTCAATGGGTATCTCTAGGCAATCCTGAACGCCACCCGCAACAACCCCGGTTCCCCATAGCCAATGCACGTATCCCAAACCATCCAATGCACCTCGATCCTCCTTGTCTTTAAATGAACTCCAATCACAGCCCGTCTGTTCCTTACTCATCATCCCCAAAGCTCAACTTCACCTTCTTGGCCTTCTTCTTCTTCTGTGGTGGCTTTCCCCTATCCTTCTCGGTGACCGCTGCTGCTGCATCGCTGCCTTTCCCCTCCTCCTCCTCTGGCGCACCTACAACTTTCCCAACCTTTCGTTTCCTCGTTGCCCCGATAGCAGCAATCTTCTCCTCTTTCCTCTCAGGTTCCGGTACTGCCCCTGGCTTGGCACCCTCCGTAGCCTCCTCGCCCTTCTCGTCCCCCTTCTTAGTCACACCCAGGCTGCGTAGCTCAGCATCATCGAGTGCCCCACCTTCTTCGTCTACATAGACCGGCTCATCCTCTTCGTCCGCATCAGGGTTCGGGGCGCGCTTGGCGCGTGGCGCGGCTGTGGAAGCCCCAACATTCTCGGCCCGTAGGCGCTGCAGGAAAGGAGGGAGAGACGCGTCGTATGAGAGACTTTTGGAAGTGATTTTGGGGGACATGTCGACAGAGGATTTCTTAATTGACTGTGATAGTGCCAAGGCGGGGTCGTTGGAGGCTGAATATAGAAACACCGTGCTTGCTGAAGAATAATTGACGCACGTGATGCTGTTTTGGTGGTTTCGAGGGGCTAAATTACGGCAGAATTGTTAATTAACAGGGCGGTGTGCATGGAATATGGTGTCTCCTTCCCAATTTCTGGGTCCTTGGCCGAAGTAGTACTCTACAGGGACCCACGATTGCAAACGTCCTACCAATCTTCCTCAACACCGTCTTCCGCGCAATGATAGACAGGAGTATAATGGCAGTTTAAGGGCCAATTTATCCCTATATCTTTTTCCTATACCACAATCTCTGTCCTCACTAGCCACGACGATCAGTTACCCAGAGGGCCACATCTGTCCCATGACATAACAACGCGCGAGTCGCTTGTCATAATTACCCAAAGAAGAGCGCGACGATTATAATACACCTGGTGCGGAAGTCCACGTACGAGTCACTCAACACCCACGTCGCCAAAATACTTCTTTTCCTCGCAGCTATGGAGGTTGTACGGCGCGCTATGAAGCGCCTACCAACCGCGACGGATTTGCCCACGATGAAGGAAGCAGGGAGCAAGAACAAGACGTCCAGATGGGCATTTTTCAGACGCCCCCTGCGGTTAAAAGGCAATTCCGCCGTTTCCGTGCCTCTGGGCGTCGTTCTTTTATTTCCATTCATGGTCGTCATTTGCATCCTGGTTTTGTTTGTGCGGCACCCGTCGTCGCCGGGGAGGGGTTTATTAATGCCTGGTGGAGGACCGCCAACGATAAGGTATGGCTCATGCACATTGACGATAGCTCGGGCTTGTAGCTAATGGATTTACAGGAAAATCAGCGAAAAGTACGACAAAGTGTTTGTGACGGGATGCGATGTTCCGGATACCACAAAGCCAAGGGCCAATGCCGCCTTCGTCGTTTTGGCAAGAAATAAGGAGTTGGAGGGTGTGATCCAGTCGGTCAAGTCCATCGAGCGCCATTTCAACAGATGGTATCATTACCCATACGTCTTTCTCAATGACGGCGACTTCAACTCGACTTTCAAGGAGACGGTGCAGGAATATACCAGTGGCTCGGTTGAGTTTGGGAAAATCGACTCGAGCATGTGGGGCTTTCCAGATTGGATCGATCCAAGGGTTGCGAAGGAGGGAATTGCAAAGCAAGGCGACGCCGCAATCATGTATGGTGGCATGGAAAGCTACCATTCCATGTGCAGATTCTACTCTGGGTATGTGCAGACAACAAGCCCTTTTTAAAATGGAACGTCACTAATAAAAATAGATTCTTTTACAAGCATGAATTGCTGCAAAAGTACGAGTGGTACTGGCGTCTCGAGCCAGAGATCAAGTACTTCTGTGACATTACTTAGTAAGTATTCTATACCATAGTTGCTGGGCTGAGCTAACGACTCTAGTGACCCATTCCAAAAGATGATCGAAAACAACAAGACATACGGGTTTACAATCGCTGTGAAGGAATTGAAGGAGACAGTCCCCAATATTTTCCGATACGCGTCTGCGTACATGAGAACCAACAACATCAAGTCCAAGGGACTCTGGGAGATGTTCGTCGAGCCTGATTCAGAGGGACCAAAGAAGAAACGCCCAGAAGATGCGCCAGGCTACAAGCCTCCTATTCCAGAGGCGCTTCTCCGCAAGGGCTCGAAACTTCCTGACGTGGACCCAGAAGCTATGGAAGGCGAGAAATACAACATGTGCCACTTCTGGTCGAATTTCGAGATTGCAAGCCTCAGCTGGTTCAGGAGCAAGGAGTACGAGGACTTCTTTCAGATGATGGACCGCAGTGGCGGCTTTTGGATGGAGAGAGTACGTCTCCCCGCCTCCTATTAGACAATAATAGAGCATGTGCTAACATACTACAGTGGGGTGACGCACCTATCCACTCGCTGGCCGCTGGCGCCCTCCTTTCCCCGAGCCAAGTCCATTACTTCCGCGACTTTGGGTACCGCCACACAACAATCCAGCACTGTCCTGCCAATGCACCAGCGCGGCAGCTGAAGCGCGACCCGTGGCCCGAGATGACGACTACGAACCCGCGCAAGAGGCGCGAGGAAGACGAGTACTGGGACAGCTGGGACGAACCAAAGGAGAATGGGGTCGGATGCCGATGCCGCTGCGACACCGACATTGTTGACGTGGAAGGGAAGGAGGGAAGCTGCATGGCCGAGTGGGTTGACGTTGCTGGAGGATGGGCGAGCCCTTGATTGGCCTCGCGGTAAGATATAACGGGTTAATGTCCATGTATGAACCCAACGGGCAAAGCCTGAAAAGGTGGGAATAGGAGGATGGCAGATGTCATGATGTTGATGATTGTTCTTGTGAGGAGGGGGGAGAAGGCTTATTAGCATAGCGCAAGTGTCGGAACTAGTAGACTGCAGGGGGGAAACGAGGTTGCTGATTCTAGCATACGAGAGAACTCGGCGTTTGCGGCTGTAGAACTGGGGTGGGGCGAGGGGCATTGTATTTGTAGTGCCTTTGGCAAGCTTTTTTCGAATAAGGACTCATGATACCATTAATAGATCTTTTTTACAATGGCTGGGAGATTTCAACTGCTATATTGTGATTATGAGATGTACATGCAGGCTAAACACGGAAGGAGGATTTGAAAATCTCGGGGCAATCTTTTGAAATTGGTATCTGTTTCCTTTGATGCAGTAGAAAGACATTTAACTATTACCCTCTCCTCAGCCCACCAAGATTCTCTCTCGCCCATCTTGTCAAAACTGCCTGACGTCCGCACAAAACGGTAGTTCCCCCCAAGCCAGTCCAAGAATCCCGAAGACCTCTCACCAAAAGAGCCACTCCCATATAGTCATCACCCCAACATCCATACAGCCATACCGTCTGCAGCAGCAGCCACATTACCATGATAAACCTTTTAGAAACAACCAAATCTATTAACAAAGCTAGCATCCATTCTGGGGCTCATCCCAAAATGTCCCAAAACTAAAAACGAAAGCCTGCCCATCCCCAAAAACAAACAACAACAGCAGCAAGCAAAACGCTTCGAATTCTTTAAGATGCCCTAGAAATCCGTAAACATCTCCCGAAAAAATATCAAAAATTTTATGTTGGTATTTTATGCACGTCGTAACCATTCACCACTCACTTGTGCTTGCGCACCGGGTCCTCCGCAAAGCGGATCCCGCGACTCCGCCCACTCATAGTCGACGACTGCGCCTGCAGCGTTGGCACGGCGGGGGACGCCTCCTCCTCATCGCCTTCTTGCTCCTCGCTGTGCCCGAGCGCTGCAATACGGCGTCTAAACTCCGCGGGCGTCTCAGAGTCGTCTCTCGTTGCCCCGGCGTCCAAGGCTCTCGCTGTGGTAGCAGACTCTCTGCGCTTATCAGCGGGGGTAGCGACAGGGCGCTTTCCAGCTGGAACATCGTCGTCATCCACACCCTTGAGGGCTTGCACACGGCGTCTTCGCTCAGCTGCGGATTCTGGGACTTCGCCTGAAGGCGACCCCGCTGATGTTACGAC
>JPJW01001404.1:0-38212 GCA_000750755.1 Pseudogymnoascus sp. VKM F-4513 (FW-928)
TTTTTTTTTTTTTTTTATCAAATGGGAAACGAAAGGGAACTCATTTTTTTGTGTACGGGATATATTTATTATGTTTATTGGGGAGAAATCTAGCTTAGCTATACGCGCCAATTTTTGTTTTTTGTCATTTTGTCATTTTGTCATTGTGTTTGGAGTCTTTTTTTTGATCATCACATCCATCATTTTGAATTTGACAATTCATCATTGTTGAATCCTTATATATTATTATTCTTTATCTATCGCTTATTGGAAAGAAAACTTAGGGAAGGGAGGGGGGTTTGGAGTATTTTTTTGGATGGTTTGGATGGTTTGGATGGATGAGGAGGGGGGAAGGGGAGAGGAGAGGAGGTGGAAAGGGGGAAATGGGGGTGGAAGGGATGAGATGAAATAAAATGAAACATAACTTATTCCTCTCGATTATGTGTCTTTTTTGTCTGGCTGTGAAATTAGATTGAGTCTGTGATATGTGAAATGTGTCTGTGATGTTGAATATATCCTTCCATACCCCCATCACACCAAACTAATACTACAACGCAACCCCCCTTCCCATCTCCATCCCCATCAGCTTCCCACCCACCCCTAATAACCTTCCGACCTTCAGACAAAAGGCGGGGTTTTTGTATTTAAAATAACCAAACCAGACCAGTGCACAAAGTGTCATCCAATGCAACAATAGAAGACAATACCGAAAACGAACGTCTGCTGTCTCACAAGGACGTGGCGTGGTGTGCGGGCAGCTCCCCTCGTTAGAGCGGCTGGATGCTGAGCTATTGGCTTGCGCGCTTGTTGCTGTTGGAGGTGGTGGTGGTGAGAAGGGGATGGTGGGTGGGTGGTGATGCTGGTGGTGAGAAGGGGACGGTGGGTGGGTGGTGGTGGTGATGGTGAGAAGACGGGGCGGGGCGGTGGTAGGAAGTGGCTTTGACAGCTATCGAAACCACGTTCCTCGGTATGATACCAGAAAAGTCCCATCCAACCACTTTGTGAAATCAGAGCGCAAATGATGAGAATTCCCAGCAAAGCCGTCAGAGGGTAGTTGCATTCTAACATGTAGTCGCCACATGTCTTGCAGAACTCTTTTAAACTTGTTCTGTAGATAACTCGCTCTTCTCAAGATCCATCTCAAACGAAGGGCAGGCCATTCCCAAACAAAACAAAAAAAAAATTGTCGAGTTGCATCCCCAGTTCATCCGTCAGGGGCCTATATATATCATCTACCTGCCCTCTAGAAGCACTGTCGTTTACACCCGAAGACGTTGTTACGCACGAATTATACACGCGCATCGTTTCGAAACCAGACGGGCTGCCTGTCGGAACTATATGCGCTGCTTGGATGTGCTGCCCCCCTCTCCCCCTTGTGGGTGTCTGCTCGTCGTCATTTTCTTGTCGCCACTGGTGTGGCTGCTGTCGTGTATTGTTCTTGTCACCTGCTGTTCTCACCACCTACCATGATTCTCACTCACCGCTTCCTCAAATCTCAGTAAAACCCACCAACGAGAGAGTATCGATAGCATTCGATGAGTTGAAGAATATCCACACTGCTGCAACAGCGTTGGAACTCCCTTTGATGGACTTGCGAGCCTCTGCGAGTGAGCTGGCTATGATGGCCATCGACTAAGGCCTTGATATAGTCGTCGTTGTCGTCTGCGGTAATGTCGTCCATCAAGGCGCCCTCCGTCAGATACCCAGAACTAACCTTTCCAAAATAATATGTAGCTTATGTATCTGCCTAGCAATCTCCCTGATCCCCCTCCTTCTCCTGTGATTAAAAAGTAAGGATTACCATCCTCCGGCCAGAAAGAGGCTCTACCTCTACACCCTGTTTTCTTTCATCTGCGACAGAAAACTACGTATTTTCAAATTTTCTCGGCCATTTATACAGGGTGTGTTTGGAGCAAAACGGTAATCATGCGGTTATCAGGTGGTGGAATACAGCAAGTTTACTTCTCCCATTTGATAGCATGTTTTTGACCCCCTATTGTCACAAACGCCAATCACCAGGCAGGCAAACTCCCCACCTAACTGACCCCAGAAGAGTGAAGTGTCAAAGTTCCATATATTGCTAGGCGGACCCCCGGGGCTTTCCTTAAAAAGACAACGTCAGCTTCTACTTTGATTGGTGCAATCATTGACGATGTAACTAAGTCATGGATGAACTTGAAGTCCGCTGCTAGGATGGTATCATAAGTCTGAAGCGTGGAGATGGAAATCCATTGTCATCACGCAGAGAATCAAACTATCATTTCTTGTCGCCTGTCCATTCTCACCGCGCGCGTATCCTTCTCACATCCCTCTTTCTTGTCGCCCCTCACTCTCACCACCTATCCTCGTTCTCCCCGCCACTCCTGAACCCAATAACCCCCAAAAAAACCCCCAAAAAAAACCCCTCTCCTAATAGCCTAGCGTCTTCTAACTTCTTGCTCACGGTCGCATGCTGTATTCCCAGGGCTGTTTTTTTGGCCTTCTACTTCTGAGAACCCCGAAAAATAGAAGGCAAAGAATATAGTAAAAACAGAAAAGAAAAAAAATCATACAACAGTGGGTATTCACTGGTAATCACCTACCTAACTACTAATGTACTGATCTTAAGTAACTACTTGCTTTTTACTTTAGTTAGTAACATCTAGCCTAGTTGGTAAGCCCCTTGCTGCCTCAAGGGGTAAAACGTGGGTGAGAAAGGTGAGCGGAGGGGTGAGCAAGGGTGAGCGGGCTGAGGCAACGCGACAATTTCGTGTCAGTCAGAATGACGGAGGGTAGGCTGAGGTTAGAGTGTTTGGGTTTATTTACTTCATACAATCTATCTGTACTAATCATACAAAGACTCATTTTCTTGCGCCATGCGTGCCTTGAGCGCATTCCATTGCCTCGCACTCAATTTCAAGTCTACCCGCCAATCATCAGAAGTATCAATGATAGTCGCCACTCGCCTTTGTGCATTGTAAGTTAGACATGAAATAGGCTTCACCCCCCTGATAGTGAAGTTTCCTAGGCCTTGTCTAGCCCAAGTCGTTATCCCAAAGACTCTTGAGCCCCAGCAGCCATCTGGTAAAGCTGAAACAAAACCATTGTGTTGCTTATTCCTCCGATACTCCTGTGTAACAAACTTTGCGACATACTGCTCGTCTGTAAACGGCTCTATACTCTTGCGTAGACGCAACGCAATTTTCGCCAACGATTGTACTCTGAGATCGATGGTGCGTATAGGAGGGGCTACACAGGATTTTGCAAGATTGGTAATTAACGAAAGAGGCAGTGCCGAATGACGCCCGCGAGCACAAACAGCCGTAAAGATCGTATTCCAGTCGAGATCACCATGGTAATTTTGACTCCAAGCATGCTTGAATACCCATGCCGACACGAGATCATTACTGGAAACAAATTCCCCGTTTTCCATTTCAGTAGCTGCAAGCTTTCTCCAGCGCCTTATCATGACTGACGGAATGTAGATGGAGCCGTCCAGCAGTGGATGGCGGTAGCGTTCGATAAGAGTCCGAGCGAGACCCCGCAGAGCTGGCCAGAAAGACCATATAGTTATTGGAAGCCATCCTGAAGGATGCCACCCAGGTGGAACTTCAACGTCCTGTGTGAAGTCAAAAATCCTAGTGGGATCTGTATCTGAGCACAACTCACTGCTATCAGGGTGCAGGACTTCCTGTTCCCAAGCTGCGACAAGTTGCGCGCAAGCAACAGCATCCATGACTGCATGAGACCAGCAGAGGCTCACAAGAGTCATGTCGCTAGCAAAAACAAAGTGTAGATGTAGCAGTGGCAACTGCTTCTGGATATATTCCCGAATATTGTTGGTGGCAGTTCGTGGATTCAGTGGTATGGACTCATAAATATCGTGAGCCTCAACTAAACCATGCTCGCTATTATTTGGAGTCCATGCAATAATTAAATCAAGCTTCTCAGTTACGGTCGTTGAGCTTGTCGAGAACGCATCGACATCACATGTTGACGAAGGCACATGGAGCTCGTAGGGAGGCTGTGGCTTCAGTTGGGTTTTGATACTACAGCACCGGTTTGGCTCAGAGTCCTTGCACTTACGGAGCCGGTTTGTGTACGGGCAACACGAGCATTGAGCCAGGGGATGCGCCGTTTGATTGCTCTCTTAAGTGCGTCAGACACGACCTTTTGATCGATTGACGCGGTAGGGAATGCCCAAGCAATGGTTGGACTATCGTTGACGGCGAACTTTGAACGAATTAGTATTGATCGGAGTATGCTGCCAAAACATCTACCAAATTATTGTCCCAGAAAGTCAGGTGTCTCCGAGACCATCCTTGTGGCAGGTTATCTTGCTGCTTCCGGAAGAACATGACAAAATATAATAGGTTAACAATGCTCCTCTCTTGATTTCGTTAGAGAAAAAGTACTCGACTTTAAGATACACGGGATAGGTGTGCATTCTACGCCGTTCTCACGTAATATCGGGAAGCCGGGATACCGTCCGGTTGGAAGCCGGGATACTGTCCGTTTATCCTCCATTAGCCGCTTCCCCTGTGACAACTGCTATGGGGAAAGTACGAAGATTTTACAAAGTAGAGCTCGGCGCGCATCGTACGAAGGATTCGATTCCCTGGATTGATCCGGCTAAAGTTACTTTACTGTAGCTGAGTACAGTACTGTACAGTATCGGGGATTTAGCCGCAGGCGAAACGTGGAATAAAAGCATGGATCAAAAACGGCACGCCACAATCGTTTTCTGTCAGCACATTGTGCAAGATTTCTTTCTTTTGAGAACGGGGTGTGTCTATCCGCAGGTGTCGGAAAGACCGCGTAAAGTGTTGCGCTTAAGCACGAGCGGCCATCCATATGCACAACGCGTAAAGCATTTCAGCGGCGTAAAGAGCCTACAGTAAGAACTACTGTAATAACTTTGTGACCATTCTTCTGAATCATTAGGATTTGCTGTTTAACCAGGCTCTTCATTTTATAGACATAGGAACATAAGTCTAACTGGCCAAAGATACATGTTCTGCACTCCTCTTCCTTTTCGGTCAAACACATATCCGTATTGTGTGCTTCGGCGAGAGATTTTCAGATGGTCATCGCCGAACCGAGAGAAAGCGCAGGGGGGGCCGAGACCGTCGTCGACTCTCGTGATGATGCTCATGGCTTGATCGTTGACTCGGGCTCTAGGGGACTTCACTCTGAGGAGGTAGAGATAGCCAACCGCAGTAATCCTGTTACAACGTGTGAGCCAGGCGAAAAGGCAGAGGGACTTTACTCTGAGGGGATAGAGATAGCCAACCGCAGTAATCATGTTACAACGTGTGAGCCAGGCGAAAAGGCAGAGGTGATATCTGGTGGAGAGACAAGCTCACAGGATGTTCAGAAAGAAGCAGGTGTTTTCCACGAGAGCAGTTCAGATGCACCACTACAAGAGTCTGAAAAAGTGTATCCTTCTGGGGGATCTTTAATCATTCTTACCGTTGTGTTGATGGCGACTATTTTAATGACGGCGTTGGACCAGAATATCCTTTGTATGGCTTCGCATCATACTGATATTCCTGAACCTGCCAGCTAACGGACCATCAGCCACTGCAACACCCAAGATTGCCACAGAATTCAAAATTATTGACGATATTGCCTGGTATCATGCCGCGTACGGTATCGGGCAATTGGTTGCTCAACCTACTCTGGGCAAGATCTATACATATTACAACACGAAATATCTATTCCTGCTCTCTTTTCTGGTGTTTGAGGTCGGCTCAACGGTTTGTGCCGCTGCACCAAACTCCGTCGCCCTGATCGTCGGACGAGCGATAGCTGGTGCAGGTTATGGTGGTTTGTATACTGGGATCTTGCTCATCATTGTTGATACTGTACCTTTGCAAAGGAGACCACTATATATGAGCATTGTGGGGTCGATGTCTGCTGGTATGCTCGTCGTCCCATCCTAGCACTTCAAAGTTAATTTTCGTCATAGTCGCAGCAGTTGCGGGGCCACTTCTAGGTGGTGTGTTTACCGATACCGCGAAGCTCCAATGGAGGTTTGCATTCTGGATCAACTTGCGTAGGTTCATTCAGTCAAGAGAGTCTCAAGTTTAGCAACTGACCAAACAGCAATTGGATTTCTAGTCTCAATCGCAGTTTGGTTTGTGTTTCACCCTACGACCCCGGAACATGCCAATCTGCCTTCCAGGGAGAAGCTACACAGACTTGATCTTGTCGGTGCTGGTTTATTAGTTCCCGGTATCACTTTGTTTCAGGTGGCTATTCAACGAGGAGGAGCGCTATATCCGTGGACAAACCCAAATGTGTGGGCGCTGTTAGTTGTTGGAGGGCTTCTGTTGGTTGCATTCACTTGGGTACAGATTCGAAAAGGCGATCGGTAGGTTGGCACAGGTGCAATGATAGATGGACTATCCACTAACACCTTTAGGGCAACAATTCCGCCTCGAATCCTAAAAAATCGCAACATTTACAGCATCTATCTCTTCGGTTGCTCCTGGGCGATTGTTGTTCCCGTCCAGCTCCTCTACCTACCATTCTACTTTCAAACAATTAAAAACACCTCCGCCGTGCAATCAGGCATTCGAATCCTACCCTACACCATATCAACGACGTTGGGCGGAGCTTTTGCTGGTGTCATCATTACTATTTCCGGCCAATATGTGCCCTTCCTATTCCTTGGCTCTTCCCTTGCTGCTGTGGGTTCAGGCCTGATCTACACGCTGAATGGGGAGAGCCCTCTCAGCAAGTGGTTCTGCTATCAGGTTATAACTGCTCTCGGCTATGGGATGAGTGTACAACTGCCGTTGATTGTGATCCAAAACGTGCTCAATGTGGAAGATATTGCTAGTGCCACGGCCGTGTTCATCTTCTTCCAGAATTTCGTTGGTGCGATCACACTGACTGTTGCTCAGAACATCTTTCAGCAAGAGCTAAAACGACGAGTCGGGGCTATTGCTGGAGTAGATCTCAAGTCAGTCATAGAAGCTAATCCGTCGGAGATCCGGCAACATGTGCCAGTGGAGTTGCTGGCGAAAGTGCTAGAGGCCTTTAATATGTCCCTATCTAAAGCCTTTATTATGTCGATTGCTGGTGGCTGTCTAGGATTTTTTGTTAGCTTCGGTGTTGAACGGCGAAAGCTGCGAGACGACTCCAAAAAAAAAAAGAGCAGTTGAGGTGAGACGAGCTAGTTCCTAGCATTATGGTATCAGAGTATAGACTAAGAAATGGATGCATTCAGTGAATCTTCTGACTTTGCTAGAACATCTCGTCTCGGAGACGCATGTGTCTTTAATTTGATGTCTGTTTACTTTGCTTGATTTGTTCCATTAAATCATCAGATCTAATGCTCCAACAATCCCTTCTTTGTGTGGATTCGTCCTCTATCTCGACCATTGCGCAAGTTCCTGCCCTAGACATATACTCTGATTGTCTATCTGCTTTTGCTATGTACATCTGATTCCAGGCCCCATGCGGCCAACGACCGTTCCACATACCCTTACTGGCCTATTTGGAGACAACATAGAAGCCCTTTGGTGGTCGTAAAATTGTATACACGATTACCAAACCTTCAATCCATTTACAAATCAAAGCAAATGGCGCATAGAAGATGGCGTGAAACAAAATTGTCGGCAACCCGAGCTGCGAGTCAACATCCTGAACCAAGCATGCATAGATCATACTCCAGAAGTCTGTCACATTCGTCAGGATGAGGAAATAGTACATCCAAAAGGGGAGTGTGAGATAGCGCCATGATACGATGCTGTATATCCAAGTCAGCCAAGCCTTGTTAACAAACCCAGCGGATTTATAGTTTGAGATATGAAAGGAGTTGGATGAAAGCGATTGACGAATTCCGAAATCGTCTTCTCGGAGATACATACAGTATTGGGCTTCCACAAGTCTCAAGGATCCAAAGCGTCATATTCAACCTCGCCTGCAGTCCTTTCGCTTTGGGCATGCCACCAAACCAGCGACTTCTCTGTCTCCATGACTCTACGATGCTGTTTGGTGATTGTTCACGCACAATACTTGGTATCCAGCCAATCTTGTAGTTCTTCTTCCATGCCTATGTTGGTCCATATCAGCATCATACTCAATTGCCAGGTCAATGACTTCTTTTTATGAGAAACATAAAAGACATACCTCAATCCCTAGCCACATGTCCTCAGCTTCACTCTTTGTATCCCAGCCTATCGCATTCTGCACTTCTCCAGATATCAATAGAAAGCTGCCATGCAAGCCCAAGAAAGGGCTGTGCACCCACCTCGGCCCAATGAAGAACTTCCCGTAATCGTCCCTCGCCCTAGGTATATCCGCAATTGTTGGCAGTCGTGCCTCCCAAAAACGATGTGCATTGTACAGGATAATTCCTTGTCCAAGATGATACTGCTTCTCTTCCTGTATGAATTGTATGCAGGCTCTGACAGTGTGTTCATCGATCACTGTTTCTTCATCCAAATGCAAAACCCAATCAGAAGATGCCAACTTGGATGATGTGCGGAAATGTTCGAGGGCACGAGCTTTGTACTTCGCATGCGCTGGTGTGTAAGATATTGGTGTTGTGACCAGTGTGATGGAGGAGGAAAGATTGGCAAACAGTTTGTCTTTTGGTTCGTCTGTGATCAGCACTATTTTCACGCGAGGATCAACTGTCAAGAGAGGGAGCATTTTTTCTATTCCCCTCTTCACTGCCTGTTTGAGGTGTCATTCTTAAGTCCTGCATCACAAGAAAGGACAAGCAGATGCGTTTGGGAGCGGAGGATAAATATATTAAGCATACCTCGGGGTTGGAACCTGCAGTAACTAAGCTTAAATATAACGTCCGAAAGTGGCGAAGATCGGACTTCGGAAGATTCCTGGAGGCCCCCGAGGGCATGGGAAGTAAGAAAGCAAATAGGACAATGTAGGTGGGCGTGTTGACTGCGCAAGACGTGCATCAATTAGCTTTTGGACATTGCATTTGCAAATCGAAGTCACCTACGAAGAAATAGCCAGCATGATGTCGTCCACCACTGTTCATGTGTTATGATTTGATCTGCTCCATATTTGTGTAATACTGCGCATAGTACTATTCGAACATGAGAATTTTTTCCAAAACACTGAATATTGAGGATAGTTACTGTAAGCCAACGACAATATGCTCAAAAAAGACAAAGGCTGCCTCCAAGCTAGAAATTTGAAGGTATGTTCTGTGCGGCTTCTTGCCTGCGCCTCCATATTGCACGTGAGTATTTCGTAATTAAAACTTATCAACGTTGCAGCAATGATGTAGCGCCATACAGTATTGAATACTGTCACTAGATTCCCAGCCTGTATATAAGAATAAAAACAACGACTACTGTGATTGTGTAGTCTTTGATACAGGAGGGTCCTCCTCCGTGACAATTCATGGCCTAGTCAAGAAAGCCTGTCCATTCTGTCAGCGTGAGATTCAGGCTGAAGGGCAGGAAGCTGGGGTCCGAAAAAAACGTATTTTGGCAGTTGAGTACGTTATTTCGTAAAGTAACGACGAAAAGTTGATTATACAGCATTATACTACGCACCCTCATATAAAATCATGCAAAAACATGGGAAACATCCATATTTTGGAAACAATAATGCACAAGCCTTGGTTATCTATAACATCGTAGAGTTGAATATTATGTATTTGGGCCAGTGTTGATAACATCACTCTGTATATCATTACTTATATCGGTTCTCTCCAGCGGCAGGAACCCTTCGAGCGGGGAAGTGGAGCCCAGTAGCGTGCATAAGGCAGCTGCACAAGAGAGGCACAGCACAGGTGGAACTTGACCTCCGATTCCCCACGTTGCCGCAAATAAAGTAGCGTCAGCTCCTACGGAGTCGGAGTAGCGAGGAGAGCTTTGAAACAGGGATCTTGGCGATTCGGTATGCGGGCCCGCGTTTGTTGCCCAGGGCTCTTGTACTGCTACTTCGATAGGAAGATAAGACGATAAGATTAGCTTAGGAACAGGGATCTAGGCTATTCGGTGGGCGGGCCGGCGTTTGTTGGTTGCTGTTGGATAAATAAATGAATGGAAACCCTCATCATCTACGGGTGATTATTGTTCTGGGCCGGTTCGGGCGTAAATATTGGATAAATAAATAGCTATACGCGCACACGTGTTCCTTGTGTGTTGGGGGCGGTTCGGGCGTAAGTGCTGGATAAATATGAATAAATGGTTATACGCGCACACGGGTTCCTTCTGTGTTGGGGGCGGTTCGGACCGCCCCCGGCGTAAGTGCTGGATAAATAAATGGTTATACGCGCATATGGGCTCTTTCTGTCTTGGGGGCGGTTCGGGCGTATGGATAAATAAATAGTTATACGCGCACACGGGTGTGGATTCACATTTTTAGTGTTGCAGTATTGTCCAGACTCGCGGACTCACATTGCCTAGGGTTCTTGTACTACTACTTCGTTAGGAAGATGAGACGATGGGACCAACATGCAAGGTACATTTTGGTAAACCTCTGATCGAGCATGCAAGGTTGACACTGGATAATGATCTTAGTGAACCAGTCTTGATGGAGAAACACATGCCGCCTTGAGCTCATTTCTCTTTTGTATATCTTCTACGGCCTTTGTTTCAAGAAATGTTGTTTAGACGTCTGAGTCGCCTGACAATTTTGGATTTTTTTTTCATTTTCAACGCTCAGCCCAAGTTCAACAAAGGATCGAATTAAATTTTTTAAGTCTCAAGATTGTTCAACACAGTGTTTCCAGAAGTCGGTGAAATTGAGATATATTCGGTCAAAATGGCAGCTCCAACGCCAATTGCTATCGTTGGCATGAGCTTTCGAGGTCCTGGTGATGCCCATGATATTGAAACATTTTGGGAGATGATCCATGATGGCAGAAGCGCATGGTCGAAAGTGCCAGCTGAGCGGTGGAATGCAGATGCTTTCTACCATCCAGATGTCGATGCGGTAGAAAGCAACAACACCAAGTCAGGCTACTTCGTAAAACAAGACGCGGGGGAATTTGATGCTGGATTCTTTGGAATTCAGGCCTCGGAAGCAAAGGCCATGGACCCACAGCAAAGAACTTTGCTGGAGCTTGCTTGGGAAGCTTTTGAAAATGCGGGCACGGATCTCAACGCTCTCAAAGGATCAGATACCGGAGTTTACATGGCACAATTCACAAAGGATTATGAGAACAACATCTTCAAAGATACCCGAAACGTACCGGTAAGCGATCATTAGTCGTCTTCAAATATCTGAATGTGCTAATTTTACGGTAGTCGTACTCGATGACAGGTACTGGCACAGCTATAACGGCCAACAGAATATCATACATCTTCGATCTCAGAGGGCCATCTTTTGTCTTAGATACCGGATGCTCTGGAAGCATGGTCGCCCTTCATCAAGCCTGCCAAAGCCTTAGATCGAATGAGTCTAAAATGGCGATTGTTGGAGGTACAAACTTGATTCTTAGTCCAGATCTCTATCAACCAATGTCCATGAACAGGTGAGTCAGTAGCTGCCTTTGACTATGACATCCGCTGAATTTGACAGGGTTCTCAATAAAGATGGTAAGTGCTATACGTTTGATCATCGTGGCAGTGGATATGGCCGTGGAGAAGGTAAGTTGTGCTGTACCTTACCGTTGAAATTAGGTCTAACAATGATAGGTGTCGGCTGCGTTGTGTTGAAGCGATTGGATGATGCTGTACGGGACGGTGATGTTATCAGATCAATTATCCTCAACACGGGTTTAAATCAAGATGGGAAAACTAACGGTATATCACTACCAAATCAATTTGCACAAGAAGACTTGATCAAAGCTACCTACGCTGCTATTGGGCTGGACACCAAGGACACGGGCTACGTGGAGGCGCATGGAACTGGAACACAAGCCGGCGACAGGATTGAGATTGCGGCAATAGCCAACACCTTCACCGAAGGCAAGGATCGTCACGAGCAATTGGTTGTTGGCTCCGTCAAGACAAACATTGGACATCTGGAATCTGCTAGCGGTATCGCAGGGCTTATCAAGACTGTTTTGGCAATGGAACGAGGTGTGATACCACCGCATTTGAATTTTGAGAAAGAGAAAGAAGGTATAAACCTCGCAGAGAGAAAAATCAAGGTAAGCAATTCCCATCATCGCCTATAGTCTACTAATAATGTTAGCTACCTTTATCTCCGACGCCGTTCCCAGAAAATGCAGACGGCATCCGACGAGCTTCAGTGAACTCCTTTGGTTACGGCGGCGCCAATGCACATGCTATCCTTGAACTGCCGCGTGCTTCGGCCTCGGACAAGTATAGTCTCACAAACGGCCATACAAATGGGACAAATGGCCATACCATTGGGGAAAATGGCCATACCAATGGGGCAAATGGCCATGCCAACGGGAATGTGGCTGAAAGTTTGAGTTGGCAACATAGGGATGCCAATGGAACAAAATCCTCATCTGAGGATCAGCTATACATTTTCTCAGCAAAATCGCAAAAGTCAGTCTCAGGCTTGGTAGAAAACACAAAGAGATGGGTAGAAGAACATCCGGAGAATTCCAAGCTGAGCGCACTTTCCAACACTCTGATAAATCGTCGTTCGGCTTTTCCATGGCGGACTTCAATTGTGGCATCTACAGCTGCTGATCTGATTGCGAAACTCGGACAATCTGTCCGCGCCACGAAAGAAGCGTCCCAAACGCGAGTCACCATGGTATTTTCTGGCCAAGGCGCTCAGTGGTATGCGATGGGAAGGGAGCTCATCTCAACACAATCAAAGTTTCGAGAATCAATTCTCAGATCAGAAGAGTTGATGAATGACCTTGGCGCAAGTTGGCAACTCACCAAGGTCCTTTTGCAGGATGAAAAAGAGTCAATAATCGACCGTAGTGATGTCTCACAGCCGGCTTGCACTGCTCTACAGATTGCTCTTGTTGACCTTCTTGAGTCTCTAGACGTCAAACCTCAGGCTGTCGTGGGTCACTCCTCTGGTGAGATGGCAGCAGCATATGCCGCCGGCGCCTTGACACACAAGTCTGCTATCACTGCTGCGTATCATCGTGGATTCACTGCCGATGCGGTCAAGAAGATCCTAAAGGCTAAGGGAGCAATGCTCGCTGTTGGTCTCGGCGAGGCTGCAGTCCTCCCAATTCTTGCGCAGGTTACCAGCGGCAAGGCGGTGGTGGCTTGTGTGAACAGTCCACAGAGTGTTACCATTTCGGGAGACTCACAAGCAATCGAGGATTTGGAGCTGATCTTGAACAATCAAAAGGATTCAGTCTTTAATCGCAAGCTTAAAGTAGACACAGCCTATCATAGTCATCATATGGCCGCTGTTGCAGAAGAGTATCTATGCTCGATGGCTGGACTAGAGACTTACAACTCGAACCCTGATGTTAAATTCTTCTCGTCTGTAACTGGAAAGCTGAAGTCAGATGGTTTTGGGCCGCAATACGTAGGTTTCTTGTCTTTATGTTGGGAATAATGCTGACATTTTACAGTGGGTTGACAATCTTCTTGGACAAGTAAAATTCAGCGAGAGTCTTAAGAATCTTCTTCTGATGCAGAAAGATGCTTCGTCTGCCTCGACCCAACATCTTATCATCGAGGTTGGCCCTCATTCTGCCCTATCAGGTCCTATCAGTCAAACAATCACGTCTCAGAACCTCGAAGGGTTCAAGCACTCATACTCTGCAGTTCTTGTACGCAAGAAGAATGCCGTCTCAACAGTGCTTGAACTGGCTGGCAAATTGTTCGAAGCCGGTTATAATGTCAACTTGAATGCAGCTGCACATATAAGCAGCAAACCGAGCTCGGAAATTGTGACTGACCTTGCTCCCTACGCCTGGGATCATACCACGAGGTACTGGAGCGAGTCACGGCTGAGTAAAGAACATCGCTTCCGTCAACATAACAACCACGATACGCTTGGTCTGCGAGTTGTACATGTTTCTCCGTTGGAGCCTGTTTGGAGAAATATATTAAAGACGGATGCATTACCGTGGCTGAAAGACCACATGGTAGACGGAATTATAGTTTTCCCTGGCACAGGATATCTGTGTATGGCTATTGAAGCTATGCGTCAGATAAGTCTCGATCGTCAAGTCCAGGCAAAGATTGCCAGCTATAGACTTCGAGATGTCTCGTTCTTGAAAGCTCTTGTTCTTGCGGAAGACGACAGTGTCGAGATTCAATTTACGTTAAAGCCTGCAGTTAACGATCGTGGCTCATCCAAATGGGAGGACTTCAAAGTTTTATCTCGCGCCGAGAATGGCGCCTGGAGTGAGCATTGCAGAGGATCAATCAAGACAGAGTTCGAAACGGCAATGGATGAGGTCGAGGGCACGAGAGAATCCAATACCGAGAGACAGACCTATCTCAACTTGCTAGAGAACGTCAAAGCCAAAGCTACAAGACAAGCCAGTAGTGCAGAGACTTACAAGCTGTTGAGATCTCGTGGCAACTTCTATGGGTCCACTTTTGCCGCTCTCACAGACTTGTCTTTGGGTGACATGGAGGGATTGGCAACAATTCAGGTCCCCGATGTGGCTGCAGTCATGCCTTCTCAGTGGATGTCAAACGACAAAATCCACGCCGCTACATTTGATTCCGTCTGTCACTTGAATCTTTATCTTCTTTTCGAAAGTACAGGCATCAAAGGAGTGATGCCAACAACCATTTCCGAGGTATACCTCTCTAAAGACTTGGTCGCCGCTGCCGGTGACAAGTTGACCACAGTAGGATCAGTAAGAGTGGATGGTGCACGTACAGCGACTTGCGATTCTTATGTATACCAAGGAGAGAGAATGCTTCTCTCAATTCGCAATGCGGAGTTGAGGGCTGTTGGTGAGTCTGAGGCAGCACACGCTCTCGAACAATCGAGCCAACAAACATGTCTCGAATCTGTTTGGGAGGCCGATGTTGATTTTATCTCCAAGGAAACAATTGCGGGACCACCTCAGGTGTCCCAGGGTACACTGTCACAAGACGATAAAGTCCGACTTTTGGAGACAATCGCTTGCCATTATGTGCAGGATTGCTTGTCGCAGTTGGAGGAAGCCAATTTCACACCAACGCAGAAGCACCATGTTGCTCTAGTAGACTGGATGAAGAGATATCGAACTTCCGATGATTATGCGAAGCTGAGCGTTGGTCCTAGCCTCGACAATTGCCTTGAAAAACTTCGTGACAGCGGAGTAGAAATCGAGTTACTGACCGCCGTTGGTCCATTTCTAGCACAGGTTGTTCAAGGACAACGCGAAGCAATTGAGCTCATGATGAAAGGCGATGTTCTCTACCGGTTCTACGCAGAGAATATGTGGTGCAAACCTGGGAATGAGCACATAGCCGCCTATCTGCACGCCGCAAGCTTCAAGAACCCTGAGATGAAAGTCCTAGAGGTTGGAGCCGGTACAGGAGGCGCAACAATCTCCTCGTTGGCCGCCGTAACCCGCGAGCATGGAAGGGGGATCAAACACTTTACCTTTACTGACATCTCATCTGGTTTTTTTAGCAGAGTGCAACCCATGCTAGAGCAATGGTCAGACATTATTGACTACAAGGTACTTGACATCGAAAAGAATCCAGTTGAGCAAGGCTTTGAGGCAGGCACCTATGATATCGTTATGGCATCAAACGTTCTCCATGCGACATCAGACATTACCACAACGCTGAAGAACGTTCGGAAGCTGCTGAAACCAGGAGGCAGAATAGTATTAATGGAGCTTACGAAGGTGACGGCTTGGATCAACTGTATCTTCGGCTCAACTACAGGATGGTGGGCAGGTATGTTACCCTTACTCTATGTAGAATTCAGTCGACTCACTGTCGCATAGGAGCTCACGAAGGACGCGTTGATAGTCCTTTATTGACAGTCGAAAAGTGGGCTGCTGCTATGAAGACCACAGGATTCGGAGATTTAGAGCTCGCGACAGACATCTTGGGTTATCAATCGTCGGTAATTGTGGCAAGCGCGCGACCAAGCGAGGTCATAGCAAATGGCAAGGCCTCGAGGCCACTACGCATTATTACAGCTCCCTCTGTGCGAACGAATAGCCAGTACCAGAATTTCAGCGAGGAACTGCTTGAATCCTTACGGAATGCAGGCTATACGCCTGAATTTGCCGAACTCCCTTCCAAAACTGATCCATTGGTGAAATATGTGGTTCTTGAAGACGGCGCGGAACCGTAAGCTGATATCTTTAAAGTTGATTGATTCGTACTGATAGCACCAGGTTTCTCGTTGATCCCACAGAGGAAATCTTCAAAAAGGTCGCCACTCTCCTCACTACGGCTGATGTGCTCTGGGTGAGTGCCCAAGTTGAGGCGGAATTTGTGAAGAACTCTACCAAAGGGATCTTTACCGGTTTCCAGAGAGTCGCTCGTGCGGAGATTGGATCGAAGACCGTCCAGTATCTCGATGTGCAAGAAACTATTTCCGATGGCCGCGAACAACTTGTCGGTGCTATAGTATCCTTGGTTCTTGCGAGTGAACATGACACCCCACAAATTGCCAGGGGCATTGAGCCTGAGTATATCTATCTGGATGGTCAATTGCAGATTCCACGTCTTCTTCCGTCATCAAGCTTCAACGACTTCGCTGCCAATTGCAAGGAGCATATAGAGGATTCGCTCTTCCAACAACCTCAGCGACCTGTGAAGTTGCACGTTGATACACCTGGTCTACTTGACAGCATGGTCTTTGTTGAGGATCCAATACCAAGTCAACCACTTGGCGATGAGGATATCGAAGTTGAGACGAGAGCATTTGGGGTCAACTTTAAGGATGTTTATGTCGCCCTGGGACAGATGAAGGCAAACGACTCGATGGTCGGAGAATTCTCCGGCGTGGTAACACGTGTAGGTGCTTTCTGTCAATCGGCCTTCAACGTCGGCGACAGGGTATTCGGATGGGAAGGCGCTCCCTTCGCTAGTTGTGTCCGAGTACATATTTCACGAGTGGCCCAGCTCCCCGACAGTCTTTCTTTTGCAGAGGGTGCATCGGTCCCTATCGTCTTCATGACTGCTTACTATGCCCTGGTCGAAAAGGGCAATTTGCAGAAAGGTCAATCTGTTCTGATCCACGCCGGTTCTGGAGGTGTTGGCCAAGCAGCCATTCAAATCGCGCAAAGCGTTGGTGCCGAAGTTTTTGTCACTGTTGGAAGCGCTTCCAAAAGAGAATTGATCAAGAAAGTCTATGGCATTGCGGAAACGCATATTTTCTCGAGCAAACTTCGGACCTTCAAAGATGGCATCCAGCGTCTCACTGCCGGTCGAGGTGTAGACGTTGTGCTCAATTCTCTCTCTGGCGAAGCCTTGCTTGACTCCTGGGCTTGTGTTGCTAGTCTGGGCACGTTTGTTGAGATCGGAAAGTCTGATATCTACCAAAACACTCAACTTGGGATGCTGCCTCTCGCTAAGTCAGTCACCCTTGTTGCATTCGATCTGGGCTTTATCACCGCGTGCCGCCCAGCAATTACCCAAAATACTCTCCGTCAAGTTACCATACTCCTCGAACAAGGTGTCGTGAAACCCGTCTATCCTATCATTGCAATGCCTATCACGTCTATCGAAGATGCTTTCCGCCTGATCCAAGCGAGAAAGCATACTGGAAAAGTTGTCCTCGAAGCAGGTCCAGATACGACTGTGCGAACACGTATCGCATTACCGCCGTCTTCCTTCGGACCAGAGTCCACATTTGTGATTGCGGGCGGTTTAGGTGATCTTGGAAGGGAGATGTCCCGATTCCTGGCAAGCCATGGCGCAAAACATGTAGTCACCTTGTCTCGACGAGCTGCCGATCCTGAAGCATTGAAGGCTACAAGAGAAGAATTGGGCCATTTTGGAACGGAGTTCCATGCTTTGCAGTGTGATGTTACCGTAAGTATAGAGGAGAATAAACTTTAGGTTTGATGCTGACCATTTGCAGAAAAAAGATCAGGTGGAGGCCGTAGCGAGCTACTGCTCCTCGTTGTCTCCTGTCAAGGCGGTTATTCAGGCAGCTATGGTTTTGAAAGTGAGATGTCCTGTTCTTTTGGTTCCAATTGTTTCTAGACTGACAGATGTAGGACATGCCGTTAGAAAACATGGATATCGAGAACTACAATATTGCCTTGAAACCGAAAGTGCTGGGCACTCAATACCTGGCTGAAGCCTTTGACAAAGCTGAGAGTTTCATCCTCTTGTCTTCTGTTTCCGGAATCATAGGCAATCGAGGCCAGGCTAACTATGCAGCTGGTAGTGCTTTCCAGGACAGTTTTGCACGAGCCTCAACTGGCAAAACACACGTTGTGTCACTCAATCTGCCCCTGGTGTTTGGTTCAACAGCCTTGAACGAAGAGCGTCGCGCACACATGGCGCGACAAGGTGTTATCCCCATGACTTTGGAAGAGCTCTGTGTTCTGTTGGATTATGCTCTGAGCGCAGAGTGTCGAGAGAAGGACATCAAACAATTCATCGCTGGGCTTGAAGGAGCTGCAGTGAAAACCATGATCAAGGCAATGGAATCCGCAAACCCGATGTTCTGCCATGTGAGGTCCACCGCAGAGTCGTCTGTGAACGTATCTGAAGATGTGGATCGAAACAACGCACACCTTGGAATCACTGCCGATCTTGGACCGGATGAGGTTCACAAACGACTTTGTATTGCCATTGCCAGCAGGATCTCTGCCTTGGCGGCGATAGACTTTGAGGAAGTTGCTCTCGACGTTCCAATCTTAGAATTTGGTCTAGATTCTCTCGTTGCTATCGAACTCAAGAACTGGCTCACAAGGACGTTTAGTACCACCACTATAGAGACTTCTGAGATTCTTGGTATGCCTAGCATCAAAGTTCTTGCTGAGTTGGTCGCACAGCGGTCACATCTAGGCGCAGCCACGACAGTCGCTAAGAAGGACGGTGATGTTGTGGTATCCGTCGAGGAGAATGAAGAGGTTCCCGATCATAATCATGCGTGTTGCAAGCGAACGAAGAAATTACGTAAACTTCCCTTGCTTGACTTGGAGACTCTTTTCGAGTATCACTTGGCAAATCATCGTGCAATCTGGACCGAGGAAGAGTAAGTCTTGTGTCCGACTAAAAACTGAATCATTAGCTAACGTCTAGAAGATATGACAACTCTTGCAAGGCTGCCATCGAATTTCAAAAACCAGGTGGCATTGGTCAAAAACTATACGCTCGCCTGGTAGAACGATACAACACCGAGGAGAATTGGCTTACTGAAATCACAACCCGCACAATCTATTTAGATCGACGATATTCTCTCGTCAAGTCCAATATCGGTGGCTCGCACAGGATATTTGACACCGACCTCCCTCACACTCAAACTGAACGTGCGGCTGTAATTGCGCTTGCCGCATTCAATTTCAAGCTTGAGTATGAGACCGGGAACATGGAGCCTATGGTCTTCCCAGATCAACCTCTTTGCATGAGAGGCCACGAATGGATCTTCCACGCTAGCCGAGAGCCACTCCATGGCAGCGATGAGACTAGGAAATTCCCGAGCAACAATACAATCGTCGTCCTACATCGTGGTAATGTGTTCAAGGTCGACATGATCAAAAATGGAGAGCTTCCCACTCACGAGCAGCTCAAAGCCACATTCCAAGCAATCTTAGACATACCTAAGGAAGACTCAGACATCACAATGGTGACTACGATGGAGCGAAATGAGTGGGCAGATGTAAGTTTTGAGTGTCCTCGAAAAGGAATGCCATTTGACCCTGTTCATTAGGTTTATCAGAGAATGAAGCTGGACCCGCTCAACAGGGCCAGTATAGAAACTGTCGAAAGATCCGCTTTTGTCATTGCTCTAGAAGACACCAAACCAGTCACGCCTCGAGAACGAATGGACTGTTTCATGTTTGGGGATGGCTCCAACAGGTGGTATGACAAGTCCATCTCATTCACAGTTTGTGCCAACGGAGTGTCTGGCTTCTTAAACGAGCATTCCCAAATCGACGGCGCAACACTCTCACTTCTGAATAATCCCATCGTTGAAGCTATTCGAAACCATAAGCCTGATGCACTGGATGCACCGTCAGCAACGCCTTTGGATTTTGAAATATGCGAATTCACCTTGTCCTCGTACTTGGTACCTGTCCTGTCGCGCGCACGTCAAGCCTTCCTGGACACTGTGGCAAACATTGACTTCCAGCGTGTCAATATTCCTATTCTTGGTGCATCTTTCTTCACCAATCAACAGCTGAGTGCTGCTCACTCCTGGGAGATCATAACTCAGATCGCTTCTCGTCTGTTCTTTGGTCGTCAGCTAGCATCCTGGACGGCAGTTCTCATGGATATGTACCATTTGGGGAGACCAGATGTGGTACAAGTCTGTACACCAGTTGTAGTGAGCTTCATCGATGCCGCTATTAAGGATATCCCGGCAGGAGAGGAAGAGGCTACCAAGAAAGAGCTCAAGAATCTCTTCCAGAAGAGTGTAAAGGATGTCAACAGCGCAGTTCAAAAAGGTCAGCTTGGACAAGTACACGATCGAACATTCACTGCCATGGAGTGGGTCCTCAGACCTGACGAAGAAGCCCCAACACTTTTCAAGAGTGATCCGGGTTACTATAATTCCCGACCCAGACACATTATGGCTGGCAACAATCCGGGGCCCCGTACTTTTGGCGAAGTTGGTTTTGTGCTCATGGATCCAAAGAGTGTGTGGATGTCGTATTCCGTTCTAGACGAAGGGGCTGAGTACTCGATTGTGAATGCAGGCGGTAACGCAAGTCGCTTTGGCGACTGCCTCGTTCAGGCGGCCAAGATTGTACACAATTTCTTGACTTGATCAGGTAGATTCTCTAGGGTTTTTTCGGTTTTCTCGGTGTACTATAGCGATTTGAAATATTTATGCGTTTTTCTATGGTTCATTCGGCACTTCTTAAGACCAACAAAGGCCGCTGACCGTATTGTGATAAGATGTATTGTCTAGTTTGTGAAATATCTTCGATCACACGCTTGTAATAAGCGATCATCATGGCGAGCCGAATAGTCCCCCGTTTGATCCATATTTTGTGAGCTAAATGGTGGACAACAAGGTGCATAAGTTTACACTCTAGTGCTATTTCTAAATTGACGGGAGAATAACTCGAAATTGTCACGAAAATGTCTCACCCTGCTCACCCTGCAGAACCAAGTCACAGGAAAGAAAGCCGGGGGCGCAGTTGCAGAGAGGCAAGGTATGGTTTATTGTCCCCTGCCTTTCTCACCGCAAGGGTATCCTTCTCGCCACCACTCTCGTCTCTGCCGCCCCCCACTCTCACCACCGTTCATCATTCTCCCCACCTCTCCCACGACAAGAAGTAGGAAAGTGCCACGTCCGCGATGCAAACGCATGAATCTCGACAATCTTCTCGTCGTGCTGCGCTTGCGGCCAAAGCCACCTCGTGCCCCTTTTTCAAACCATCGAGCTGCTGATCATAATTGTCCTTGGGGATTCAATGATTCTTTTACCAGTCGTAGGGGTGGTTTGAGCTCGGGGCTCATCCTCCTCAATCCAAATGGCGTATATCGTTCATTTAGTAGCCGCTAATTTCCAGTTTTCCGCAGTAGTCGGTAGTTCCTTTGCCATGCCAGTCGTTCCTTCCTCCATCTTTTCTATTTGTAATCCGCTCCTTCCCCCTATTCGTTTTTTAGCAGACAAGTCGTTCCTTCCCTCGCATTTATATTAGTAATGCGCACCCTCCCCTTTATTTCGAAAGCCAGTCGTTCCTTCCTTCACCTCTATATTAGTAATCTGCTCCTTCCTCTTTTCTTTACCAAGTCAGTCGTTCCTTCCTCGGTCAGCATATTATCACAACACATAGCATGGAGCAAAACCGCCCATACAGAAGCTCATATATTCATTCCATATTACACTAACATACTCCCAGGCCAGCCCAACCATCCAAACGCCCCCATCCCTCTCCAACCAATTTCAACCATCAACTTCCATCTCCGCACCCCCTCCTTCCTTCTTAACCCCCCCGCCCTTGAGCAAATAACTCCTCTTAAAATACTCATTCGGATGCACAATCGTCTCCCCACCACCCAAATTCGTTCCCTCCTCTTTCGCCCTCTTCAATTCCCTTGCATGCACATGCTCAAAGACGCGATTACACGCCATGTGGAACTTCATCTTCTCCCTATCATCCTTGACCCCCTTCAGCACGCTGCCGTCCGTCACGCCCGTGCGCTGAAGGGTTGCGGTCAGGTTCTCGAGACTGTAGTGCCTGTATGGACAGCCGTGCGCTTCTCCCGGTCCGGGTGGATGCTCGGTGAGGATCTTCTGGCATGAGAACGGACTGTAGCCTCCCCCGCGCCTATTCCCGTCGCCGCCTACATCGCCGTACGCGTGGCGGATATTGTAGCGGTACTCCTTATTGAATGTGTCGTCCGTCACGGCGCTGAATCCACTGCGCCAGTACTGCAGCGAGTCGGCGAGAGACAGACCGAGGCCCTTGAGGAAGAGAGTGTATTGCAGACGCGCGTAGTGCTTGAGGTGGTGTGTTGTCGCTAAAGTGGTACCGAGGGTCGACATACAGAGGGGGAAGGACGGGAGGAGAGAGGGTATCGAGGCTGCGGTGATGGTGCCCGCGACCATGGAGTCGGGGGCTGCGGAGGCGGGGGTGAGGAAGGTGGAGGAGAGATGGGCGAGGATTGGGGAGAGTCGGTCATCTTCGTCGAGGCGTGGGAGAGCTCGGGAGGTTTGCTGGGATCGGGTTAGTGTGGATTCTTTCGTTTGAATCGTGGGGGACTCACCTCGAGTGCCCTATCAAGCCTCGCTGTAAACTCTGCAAGAACCATACTCATTTGTTCCCGTCCTGGCACGTATGCCCATCCACCCTTCAAAAACACTCTCCGCTGCTCAACCAGCTCAGGGACTTTCATCCAGTCCACCTTAAACCACCCCTCATCCACCATCTCAGTCGACTTCCGCCCTTGCCCCGCCGCAATAAGCTCAGGCAATATCTCCTTTCGTTCCGCCTCTCCAACAGCCTCCCAGTCCAAATTCAGCCCCGCCACAAACGTGCCCCTCTCCCTGGCATCATCGCTCAGGAATCTCAGCCTAAACAGCGACGTCTCCACCCGCGCGAATCGCCGCCGCAGGTCCTCTGTCGACGCGAACGCGAGGCGCAGAATAAAGTGACTATAGTGGTCTTTTTTCCTCTCGAGCGCCACATTGGGGGAGGCGCTAGATGAGGTGGAGAGGGGGAGGTATTTGTCCATCAGCGGCTTCATGTGTGCTGCTGTCTCGGCGGGGGTTTTGTTGCGGAAGGAACATGCTTCTAACTCTGCGAGGACTGGGAGAAGTTAGCACTGTCGTCACTATATCCTGGAGAGGGAAACAAACCTCGTAACCGGTCAATAGCCCATTGTTCAAACTGCTCGAGCGTGATATCTGCGGTAGGGGGGAGGGTGTAAAAGTTGAGGCGGTGCGGGTAGGTGTGTTCCTGGTACTGGGGAGTGGAGAATTGTTTCTTGCGGTGGTCGAGGACGGCGCGCCGCTTGGGCGCAATGCGCGATGCGTCCTGCCGGATCATGTTGGCAAAATGGGTTATGGGGTATCGTGGGGTGAAGTGGTGGTGGGTATGGAGGTGAGTTGCTCGATCCGTGATCGCGATGCTGGGACAGGATTTGGCAGGCGCGTTTGGGGAACGCGACGCGACGCGAGGGGTTTAAGTGGTTTCACGTGATTTGAACTTTTTAGGTGGGATTATTTCCCTCTGGACCCCGACGTGAAGTCCTAAGGATTAATGATATTCCTCCTAATGATTCCTTCCGGTAATTCCCCATAATTCAATCAAATGATTTTGTTGGTCATCTTTCTGGATATTCGGCACCTGTTGTCCCTAGCCGCATTGCAACATGAGGGGTCGCCATCAACCCCACGCTGCATATTGGCTAAATTCTTGGCCGGGCTATCTCCGGTCTGCCTCATTGTCCGGAGATTTCAAAGGCAGACGTCTATATAGAGTAGTTTCAAGTGGGAATTATATCTGACCCCCATTAATACCAATCGCAACTTTCTCCCATACACCTCTCGAAATGGCGTCCAAAGACTACCGAGCCAAGGTCTTGGGATATAGTGATGTGCATCCCTTCACCCAAGTGAAGCTCTCAGACAGAGAGTCTGTCCAGGATTTACTAAAGACCATTCTCGATCCTCTCCAGCAGCACTTCTCCCCACAATGCTCTCGTATCAAGGTTCCTGGCGCAACAGCTGTGCGCTTCGACAATACTGCGTCGGAGATTGAAGGTTATGCCCGCCCACTCTGGGGACTGGCGTCCATGCTTGCTGGTGGTGGCACATATGAGAACACGCCGCGATGGATTGAGGGTCTGAAGGCGGGCACAAACCCAGAGAGCGAGGAGTACTGGGGGCAATCGGAGGATAGCGATCAGCGCATGGTAGAGATGTGCTGTATCGGCTGGACTTTGGCTGTTGTCCCCGCATTCTGGGATGCGTTGGATGAGAATGAGAAGGGAAATGTGGAGAGATATCTTGGGGGAATTAATGATAAGTAAGTACTCTAAAATAAGCCATGCTCCTTTACTAACATTTACAGGGTCATGCCAAATACAAACTGGCTGTGGTTCCGCGTCTTTGCGAACCTAGGATTGCTTCGTAACGGAGCAAAGCACTCTCCAGAGAGACTGGTGCAAGATATCAAGCACCTTGACTCCTTCTACCGCGGAGATGGCTGGTCAAACGATGGGCCTGAGCACATCCATCAGATGGACTATTATTCTGGCTCTTTTGCCATCCAATTCCTGCAGCTCCTCTATGCCAAGCTAGCTGGAGATCAGGACCCAGAATGGGCTGCAGAGTTCAAGCGCCGCGGGGAGATGTTTGCGCTCGATTTTGTCCATTATTTTGACGAGGAAGGTCGAGCCCTCCCCTTTGGCCGCTCTATTGGATATCGGTTCGGCATGATTTCATTCTGGGGCGCCATCGCCTACGCCGAGATTGACCTACCTGCACCCTTGACATGGGGAGTTGTGAAGGGTCTTGTGCTGCGGAATCTACGCTGGTGGCAGACGCAGCCAGACATTTTTGGTCCGTCGGGGACCCTCAACCTTGGATATTCATACCCCAACATGTATATGCTTGAGAATTATAACAGTCCTGTAAGTTGTCTTTTGTCTTCCACATAAGCTGCGCTCGCGCTGACCAGCAGGGATCACCGTATTGGGCATGTCTCGCCTTCATCTGCTTAGCTGTCCCAGAATCGCACCCATTCTGGGCATCAGCCGAGGAATCCTACCCATCCAAACAACTTCCCGTCATCAAGAGCCTGAAGCACCCCAAACATATCATCACGTACCATGGTGGCCACAGGATGTTGCTGTCATCCGGCCAAGCTTGTGGCTATCCAATGAAGTCTACTCATGCGAAGTACGGGAAATTCGCATATTCCAGCGCGTATGGATATTCCGTCCCTCCTGGAGGATATACCCTCGAACAGTTTGCATTGGACTCAACGTTGGGGTTGTCAGACGATGAGGGGGAGGTCTGGAAGACGCGGAGAAATTGTGAAGAGTCTGGTATAGAGATTCATGATGATTTGCCCGTCTTGGTATCCGTCTGGAAGCCATTCAAGGACGTTAATATCAAGACATGGCTTATCCCGTCTACGGAAAAACATCCGAACTGGCACATCCGAGTTCACAGGATCGAAGCTGGCCGCGACGTCATGACTGCTGACGGATCGTTTGCAATCTACAATATTGCCAAGGCCGATGGCCGAGCCCTGCGCCTCTACAAGTCGGACATCGCTGAAGGAACATCACCCCGCATTGTTGGCAACTATGACCTTAATGCAGAGGGTGGGAGTCAGCCTGGCGTCGCAGGAGCTTTCGCTGTATCCAAAGGTGCCGTGGGTATTGCCGACCTCGAGCCACTTAGTAATCGCTTGGCCATGATTGTGAATGCGGACCCCAACTCCAACATTGTGGAGAAGAAGACTGTTATTCCTACACTGCAGCACACGATCAAGGCGGGATCCACCCAGTGGTATGCCACCGGCGTTTACGCAAAGCCCTCGAATCCCGGAGTTGAGCCAGAGAGCTATCTCTCCGGCTGGGATTCCAAGCCTGTGGTTCCAGATTGGATCCGAGCATTGATAAATGGACAGTCCTAACTAGTTGGGGTACGCCTCGCAGGTCTTGGCGGGATATCTGGCTAGAGGTTAAATACAGCTTTAAGCCTTCCTGGTGACCTCTTCATATCGTTAGCTTACTCCGTTAGCTTTCTCCGTGTTTGCCAAGGGAGGGGAGAGTAGAATGCGGAGAAATCGAGATTCCACCCGTCACAAGCAAGGCCAAGGCGATGCGCGCCTATCTTGCTGGAAGCTGCGGAGGCTGTGTCAATCTTGGGGAAATCGAAGCGTGAACGGTCCACTTTTGGAAGCCTAGTTTATCGTGGAATACATGTGATCACCTTTGCTCTAAACTTGACAGAAAGGGACAAGCTGTCGATCCAAGGCATTTCTAGCGGATAAGACGGCCGAGCAGCAAGCTGTCCATTGTGTTGCATTGAAGCTCGGGGTTCAATGGCCGACCGCCTTGTGCCGGGCCAAGGGCGCAACGAGTGTCTACCGGTGCTGTCAGTTAGCTCAAGTGGGCTTAAGGGGGGCCCACCGCAAACCCCATCTCCGCTTCCCCAGCTTGGCAAATTCGCGTCGTCCTGCTATCGCGATTTTATTATGGCCCCCGAGAAATTTGGAGCCGCATCATTGGTTACTACTATCGGTCTAGCCCGTCCCGGCCTCTCTATTTAGCCATCAGACCGATGCCGCCACAGGTAAAGTCGAAACTTGAACCACCCAAGGGCTTACGGGAACTTGGCGCGTGTGCGGGGTCTGGGGTAAAGGACGCTGTCACACTTGGCTGTCGTGGAGAAAAGTTAGTCGCGTAGTTTGGGTGTACTGTCAACAAGTACCTCTATGGACTGCCGGTATCGACCCGACCTCACAATATCAATCCCAAAATACGTGCTAATGTGCGCGCGGTACGGTGGGCTCGGCGATGATTGGCAAATCGCATCGAACCGGGTGAGCTCCCGGCTTTATCCATGGTGGAGGCTCTTGGCGGGTAACATCTGCAGGTCAGGGAAAACGTGGTTGCGCGCGACGAATCCAACCACGGCGATCATATCAATTTGTCTCCATATTGATACGGTATGCCATGCGGTATCTTGTAAACCATGCACGCAGCAACACCCTTGCCGAGGGGTGCCATGCCTGTGCGTCGATGCCGTACTTGAATGAGCTCTCCCCCAGTTTCAAATGGCGCATTCGAGAGAGCTTCGACTTCTGACCTCTGGCACAAACGATACGAGTACGCTCTTACCGTAGTACATCGCCAAGATGGGTTTCCTCCAGAAAATCGTCAAAAATGACGCCATGAAGAGCGATCCTCCTGAGATCTATGGATGGAGGGTCTTCGCATTGGCTTGCTCTTGTGAGACACTACCACTCACTGTGAGCAATATGCTTGCTAACAAATGCCCCTGTAGCTTGCTTTGGTGCTATGATTTTCGGATGGGATATTGGCGCAATTGGAGGAATCTTGACGCTTCCTGCGTTCGAGAAGTATGTTTCTCCAAATGTGCTGCGAGAAGCAAATATCTAACCTTCGCCAGGGATTATAACATCACCAAAGACAACGCGGCAGATCTCGGTTCAAAGTATGTGAAATCAGGAATATCGATATGGGAAACTTGCTAAAAGCATATAGCATTGTCTCTACGCTCCAAGCCGGATGCTTGGTAGGAAGTCTTGCTGCATACTGTAGGTTTTCAATAGTATCAAATATGATGGAAGCTAACATTTTTCAGGGTTTGCCGATAAATGTTTGTTTAGTCACGCTTGTTCAGCTATATGAAATGACTAACTTGTTTCTTAGATGGCCGAAAGCCTTCTCTTATGGCCTCCGCTGTGTGGACTACAATTGGCGTCATCTTCCAGTATGTCTCCCCACGTCCTTTTAGCCTCCAGATACTAACGATTATAGGGCTGCGGGTTCTGGTAAGCTTGCTCTGATGTACATCGGTCGGTTTGTCAGTGGAGTTGGAGTCGGAGTATGTGATCCCATTCTATCTTTCTCACAAGCATCCGGATTCTAACGAAAGCAGGCCGCTTCTACTCTAGTACCACTCTACATTTCCGAGCAAGCGCCCAGAGCCATCCGTGGTGGTGTAACTGGACTATACCAACTCTTCATCGCCACCGGTGTCATGCTTTCATTCTGGGTCAACTACGGCGCATCATTGCACTTGACGGGCAAGGATACATACATTATCCCCTTGGCTCTCCAAATGCTGCCTGCTGTGTGAGTATCCACGATCCCATCACGAAGCCAAAGTACTCATACCTATCTAGGGCACTCTTGATTGGAATGTTCTTCTGTAACGAATCCCCTCGCTGGCTCGCACGCCAGGACAACTGGGACGAAGCCAAGCGCATTCTCTCTCTCACCCGCAATCTCCCGATCGAGCACCAATACATTCAGATGGAGCTTACCGAGATGTCTGACCAGCTGGAGAACGAACGCCGCCTGATCGGAGGCGCAACCTTCATGGACTTGCAGCGCGAGATGTGGACGATCCCCGGAAACCGCAACCGTGCCCTTCTCTCCATCAGCCTCATGGTCTGTCAGCAAATGACAGGAACGAACGCGATCAATTATTATGCTCCTTTAATCTTCAGTGGTTTGGGTATCACAGGTGTATCCAATGGTCTCTTCGCCACCGGTATCTACGGAATCGTCAAGATGGTTACATGTGCCGCTTTCCTGCTATTTGCTGCTGATTCCCTCGGTCGTAGGAAGAGTTTACTTTGGACCAGTGTCGCCCAGGGTCTGGCCATGTTCATCATCGGTATCTATGTCCGCGTTTACCCACCGGAGGACAGCGCCGACGGAAAGATCAACATTCCACCATTCGGCTACGTTGCTCTCGTCTGCATCTTCCTCTTCGCCGGCTTCTTCCAGTGGGGCTGGGGCCCCGTCTGCTGGATCTACGTCTCTGAGATCCCCACTGCTCGTCTCCGTGGACTCAACGTCGCTCTGGCTGCTGCGACGCAGTGGATTTTCAACTTCGTTGTTGCCAAGTCCGTCCCAATTATGTTGAAAAACGTCGGAAAGAAGGGTTACGGAACCTACTTCATCTTCGGGTCGTTCTCCTTCGCCATGTTGGTTTTTGTCTGGTTCTTCGTTCCAGAGACAAAGGGATTGAGTCTGGAGAGGATGGACGACTTGTTTGGTGTTACTGAGCTGGCCAAGGCTGCGGATCTCGAGGGCTCAAACACTCCCACGCGGGAGCTTTCAGAGGGAGAGAAGGCTACGGGGTTCCATGATGAGAAGAAGCAGACTGCTTGAGAGTAGCATGGAGAGGGCTGCAGTGGAGATTTAATTGTAGTGAGATGGAAGAGTCATGATATTGATATTTCATAGCTAGCCTAAGGTTATCATATACTGTTCCAATCTTTGATACTTGGATGACATTACATACGCAAGATACACATGTTACCAACTCTACTTAAGAAGTTCTGTCGAGAAGAGTACTAGGTTTATCACTTCTAAAAAGAACACGGCAGTTATATCTGATTATTTCCATTCATCTCTCGTATATCAGCTCGCATCAAGGGTATCTCTAAGCACATTAAGCATCACAATCATCTCCCATCCCCCATCCCATATCCCTATCAAACCCATATCCGACCCGTAAAACCCATCCAAACCCAAATAAATCCTCCATACCCAGTAACCAGCCTGCTGATATGCCAACCCGTGACCGCGAAGGGAAAGGAGTCTGTTTGCTCCATGTATGAGATGAGATAGGATGAGGCTCGCGCCTTTATCGTCTTCGATGCAAGAATGATCGCATTAAGTTCCCCAAATATGCGTCGCTTGCTCAAAATCAGAATAAATGAAAAACACAACAGCCCAAGGAGACAACGGCTGTATAAAGATGCACGCTGAAACGCTTACACAAAACAATGAAACCCCGTAAATGCAACCTCAGACACTCGCCGTACGGCGCCTCGGCACCTCGGGCTTCTGCGCGTACGCCACGAGAAGCTTGAAATTAGTCTCCCATCTCTCCGCCTCCTCGATGACCTTCTCATCAGCGAATATGCTCGGGCCATTAGCGGTGCTAGGTGCCAGCGCATCGCTCTCATAGCACCGGTTGAACCACCATCTCCCAACCTTGGCTACCATCTTCGTGATACCCTCGTCGCCATGGGCACTCGAATCCTTCATCAGGTCGGCTAAGCTGACATCCTTCTTCGACCCGCCGTCACTTCCTTCTGGTGTGCCATCGCTAGATGTATTGGCCACAACACTAGCAACGGGGACTCCGACATTACAACTCTTCACATCAGTAAAGCCTCGCTTGCCAGCGAGTCGCAGCACTGTATCAGCCATGGAAACCAGGTTGACTTCTGGGTTCCGTGTGCTAATACCGATCTTGAGCTTTCGAACTGCGCGCCTTGTCTTGGGGCCCATGTTCATCATGTCGAGGTCCAGTATTGACATCTCGAGATAGCCTGAAGGCTTGAGCACACGCTTAGACTCGGCGATCAGGTGCTTCATCAACGACTCCGGGCCAGCGGGCGGGAAACGCAGGACAACAACTGTGAATGTGCTTGGAGTGAATGGAAACTTCGACATCAAGTTCATATGCTGCACCTGGCGATGGTTCTCCGGTGGTGCAGGAAGAGCGACGGCGGATACTGACATGCGCTTGTTGGTGTTACGACCAGCCGTGGGCGAGAGATTGTAAAAGGTAGTCTCTGGGTAGGTCTCCGCGGCGTAGAAAGACCAGTCGTCGTTGCCAAGACCATCAATCACTAGGATAGAGTGGTGCTTTGTGTGATCTGGGTTGAGGAGCAACTCTCGCGCCGGGCTGAAAAGAACATGTCCGAAAGTCAACCACTTGCTCACAGTCATTGATCCAATGCGGAGATTGACCTGGGCAGCTGGCGACTCCTGGACTGGTTCCAACTTCTTTAACTCGTCAGAACGACGAGATACATCGCTCGTTGAGGCAGATTTTGAATGCCCTGATGCCGGTCGTAGCTCGTTCTGGCTGTGGTAAGATGAAATACGCCTATTCTTTGCGCCGCTAGAGTTTCTATCGCCGCCTCCTGACATGACGTCCGTAAAAGACATTGGCGTCGTAGGACTAGGGGCCCCAAGAGCATTTTTAACAGTTGTCCTAAGGCTTGGAGGTCGGGGTTCGGCCAATTTTGGCACCCTCGACTTCTCACCAGTTGGTGGCATCATGGCTACCGCATCAATAGCAGGCGATTTCTTGGCCTGATACCGCTTGGCGCGTCGGCTCTCAAATTCTTCATACTGAAATGGTACGCCGTGTGAGGAAGTCGCCGATAAAGGAACCTTGTCGCCATCAGCTTGGCCGATCAGGTCGTCATACTCAAACCAGACTTCGTCTTCTTCCAAAGGCTCATCAGCTTTGGGTATAATGGCAGTAGTGCCAGCATAAGTGCTTGCTGTACCAGAGCTAAAACTAGTGCCGGTCTCGGAGCCCTTCCTTGGTGATATGACAAGGAATGGTGGTTGACGCTCGTCGGTCTGTAGCTGGAATGCTGGCGCAGAGCTCTCTGGAAGCGGTTGACGGTTTGGAGACCTTTCTGGGCTTGGGCCATTTGCAACGCAGCTCGGGTCAAAAGCAGCGAGCATTCCAGGCTCCTTGCTTATGCTAATCCTCGCAAAGGGGCGAGAAAATGACTTTGGGGAAGTGGTGTCAGGTCTAGCCTGGACGACTCTGGGAATGCGACCAACTTGAGCAAGCCTACTTGGTCGAGCGGCCGGGAGCTCAGGTCGTTCTTCCATTTTCCACATCTTCGGTATCTCTTGGACAACTGGAGCCTTTTCCGTGGTATCTTGCTGAATTGGGGCTGGCGATGGTTTCGAGACAGGAGTCTTTGGTGGCGGCGTCTCGCTCGACTTTCCAGACTTGAACAGCTCTGCAGCTTCAGCTTCACGCAGAATATTTTCAATGTCCTCGGCGCTCAAGACTCTGTCCTCGTCGGGTTCAGATGAATCCATAATAGCGTAAAATGGGACATCTTTCTCCTCTGGAGCAACGATCACAGGTACTGCTTTCTGCTCCGCCTTCGCATTCTTTGTCCGTTGGAAGAAGTTCCATTTCTTGGCTGGCGAAGTGGTGCGCTTCGTAAGCTTGTTGGGTCCATTCCTTTTCCTACCCCGACTTGGATCTGCCCGTGATCCATCAGAGACGTACGCAGTATCTAGACTGCTCAGTCCTGACTCGCCAGCAGCGGGTATCTTGATTGGGGCTGGGAGATTCAGGCTCTGAAGCTCACTCTTGTTGAGTCGCAGTAGTGACCTCCTCACCGCAAGGGACTTCTTGGGGTAAAAGCTATCATTATCACTGGTGTCAGATACCAATGTACCCTTTGAGGCGAGAGACACTGAGCTGTTGTTGGCAGTGGCGTTCCGCGGCATCGCCGATGGCCATAATGTCGCTCTCTGAGCTTCAGTACTGAGATTGGATCTCGATGACATGGCGCTGCCCTTAGATTCCAGGCTTGGGCGTGTCAATGGCAGACTCTGGTTGCTTTCGGTGCGGCTGAGGTCCAAGCTGCTGTTGAGGTTTTCCTTGACCTCGCCCCCTCCAGCAATGACGACTGGGCTCATTCTCTGCGATAAAAAGGGATCATGCATCGCAGTCAAACTGGAATAGCTATCTTGGGATCCAATGGAACCTGCACTCGGCCTCCGTTCCCTGCTAGCAGTGTTGTGACCACGAGATCCCAAGCGATACCCTTCGTGTCCTGTTCCAGCAGCCGGGCCCTTTCTTGTGGTTTTTTCCTGCTTATCGGCGGTCGGAATATCCCCAGGTGCAGTCTTCGTCCGCCTACCAAATAATCCAAAACGATGCTTTGGTGCTTGTGTAGATGGGCTAGGTGTGCGAAGTCCAGAACGTGGTTGGATCTGCTCAGGGCGAAGGTCAGGGATGATACCAAGGCCAGCTGGTGAAGGCGTCGGCTCGCGCTGAATTTGATTCACTGGGCTTGGAGCACCGCTTCTCGGAAGGCGAGATTTTGCGCCAGGTCTGGTAGCAGCACCTGCCTGAGATGGAGGAGCGAGGCCCCCGCCAAATCCTTGTCCGCTGAGACGGCGGTCTGCTGCAATAGGAACGCCTGCTAAATTGGACTGTACAACGTTGACAGTATCTTTTATGCCCCTAAGGTCCGGCGTGCCATCGCGACTGGGTCGTCGAGGTGGGGCAACGGTTTGTCCCGGGTTTGGCGACGTGATGTTAGTCCGTGGCGAAGTGACATTCCTGTTTGGGAGATTTGTGGCCGGGGCCGCATTCATGACCGGGCGAGCAGGAGATTTGGATATCTTCGACGGAGAGTTATCCGTCGAGGAAGCTTCTTTGAATTTCTGAGACGATCTTCTTGGAGGTGGGCTGGGAGGCAGAGGTGACAAGCGCTTCTTCTTCTTCTTACCAGTTTCGCTTTTTTCACCCTTCGCTCGAGCCTTGACGGTGGAGTTGGATGAAGAAGAGGTAAGTGATTCTCGAAGTGCAGGGAGCCCATTACCATCAGCTGCAGTGGCATCGTTTTCCTCTGAGGCACTGCCCATGCGCCTTCTGGTTACCGGAGGACGGTTGTCCATAGGGCTTCCTTGCCGCAAACGAGGTGTCCCTCTGAGGGGCACCATAAGTCCAGGTGATTGCGAAGACATCGATGTAGGAGTAGTATCCCTGCTATAAGGCCCTGGCGCAGGTGATTCGGAGAATCTGGTTGATGGGCTCGCACTGTATCCGCTAAAGACACTGTACTGGCTGTGACCGCTGAGTCCTGAACTCAACGGGGTAGGGTTTGGTGGTAAGTCATGTGTGGACAGCTTGTATGGTATATCCGATACGTCCCTCTGATACAAGTCTGCGGGTGCAGTTGTTCCAAAGCGATATCTGTCGAGCTCAGGTATTATTTGGGGTGAGTTGTCGAGAACGGGTATTGTAGGTTCCGGGTAGTATCCGAGCTCTTCAGGGGCTAGCATATAAGTTTGATTGTATTGTTTTGACTGCTGCAGTGGCCATGGTGGAGAAGGATCTGTCATGTTATTGGGGTGGGTATTCTTAGTCGGTTGTGTAATAATGGATGGTTTCTTTCTAAGGTTTCGTGGCTGTTGTGGCTCTGACTCGTCGTCGGTAGATCGTGCCGCGGAAGGTCGACGAAACCCAAAGTTCGATCTTCCAGTGGGCATAGAATCTGAAGGGTGCACACCTGCGCGAGGCTTCGGTAGATTCGATGGGCGTCCATAATTCTTTGGTGCTTCCAGTCTCGACTCCATCTGCACCGGCATTCTCATCTGTACTGGCTCCTCAACAGGCCTTTCCGCACGCCTCTCGCCCTGGGCTCGAGTTGAGTTGGCCACGTAATTGCCAGGTCTTGTGTCTCGATATCTGTATTCTGGCCTCGTGGGCGGGTCAAACCCAGATCTATACGAGGCCATTATAAACCAATGTCCGTCATGCCCTGTTTGTGGTATTTTTATAGATGGGTTGGATTATGAAGGTTCTCTCGATGGGATGTTCAGCATAGCCAATCGTAGTCACTGATCCTCTGTTGCCGTTGGGTATCTAGGGGCAATGTGAGCCAAGGGAGGGGCATTGTATGAAGGAGGCGATGAGTCTTACCTTGATGACGAAACAGGTACGTCCGCGAGGACGATTAATTAAATCTTGCAATAAAGCAGTCAAAACTATAATGCAGAATCAAAAGAAGAGTTCTACTATGTATCAAACAATAGTAGAATTATTTCTCGTTGCGAGCGCCAAAAGCAAACGGGGGGGAGGTGGGATGAAAAATGCGATGATAAACGGCAAACGACGCGCAATGCTGGGGGGTAAGTATATATGGGTCGAAATATAGACGGCAGTGGCGGTAGTTGCTGTATATATCTGATAGTCTTTACGGGCAACAGCCTCGACCACTATGGTCCAGTTACCGTTTCCGTTGTGGAGGTCAACACACTGATGGGGCCGTCTGTTTGACAGATCCCAAGTGGAGGGCGGTCTCGGTAGTAGCGGGGTCGATGGAGTGGACCCGGTATGGGCGCTTGTCGATAGAAAAGTAAGGCCCGGGGTGCCTTAATCAGTCGAATTGATGGGGGGACGTGGGCTGGGAGTAGCTTGGGATTGATGGAAAGATGTATCTGAAAGAGGCGAAAGAGCAGTCTTGTATAGGACGAGTGCTGCTCGTGGCGGTCAACCTAACGAACATCGCGATACGACTCGTCGGGCACGACCATGGGCCCTGCATGAGCGAAGCAATAGGAGACGCCGAGACGCAGTTGAATCGGCGAAGCAGAGCTCCTATACCAGGCTGGAGTATGACAAGCAGGCAAATGGAATGCCGCATCTTGCCATTTCAGAGGGGACTAAGGTAGGAACTGTGCAGGGTGGGAATCGCGAACGCGGAGGCTGCGCCCATCACCGCCACAAGGCACATCTATGTGCCTACGCGGATATGCATGGATGGGGAACACATAAAGACTCGCGATATCCGTGGCCTATGACGGCTATCTGGGTGGATTTCTCATGCATGCTGTTTGTCCAATGGGTACTTTGTGATGAGGCAGAATTAGTTGATGTTGCAGTGATGCTCCCAAGTCACACACTCTCGATTCGCCGGCTAAGCAAGAAGGAAAAGCGGGACGTATGCACGTCTCTTGTCGGCGGTGGCGATCATCCCACAGACGATGGCGCTTGTTGGTCGCAATAGGCCTACTAAGGCCCATGTAAAGTACCATACTCTCTCTGTAAGTACTCTATTTCTGTATGGTCGCAGGAGCGGTCTGCAGGAAAACGATGCCTTGTATGCAACTTGCTCAAGCCTTGGAAATTGCCCTGTCTTTCCTTGCCTTTCTTGCTGTCATTGGGTGCCTTTGTCATGTGCCCTACACCTGACCTGTTGGATCATCAGCTTTCAGTCAGCCCTTTTCACGGAACTCCCGTGATGCCTAGACGCGTTCACTGCTGGCCCTGTCCCTGCGCCTTTGGGCCTTTTGGCGGCCGTCTCTCCACCAACAGGTCCTTCGGCGACGGCTCGGATCAGCCCCCTCGCGGTGCGCGGATCCCAAAAGGCCCCAACAGCCAACCGTCTCACGGTTCCGTTTGACTGGATGGGCAACTCTCGAACCGCCCTGATCCATTTTCAAAAGAGCCATAATGGGTTGGCGATATTTTGAGACTAGGCGTTTCTGCCATGCTATTGGAGAAGGGTGGAAAAATTCCCGATTATTCACACCCAATCGATTAATAGTTCCAGCGGCTCCCCCCAGCGGCTCCCCTCAACTTTCCCGTCCGGCCCCCGTAAGCTAAAGCATTAAAGCACTATCCCGCGTGAAACAGGACCCTCTCTGTCTCTCTCTAGTCAATTCTAGTCAACTGAGATGTCTCTCCTTACCCGCAGGCGTTGGAAAGGAAGCTCAGTCACGCCATGTAACTCGGTCTCCACTGTAGCATGCTACCATCTCGTGATCTCGTCCCATGAAGAGCGGACGAGCCTGTGGCAACGCTGCGATAGCATATGCTAGACTCATAGGCTGTGTCCCCTGACCTATTGTCGGAGGTAGAACTCCTATCAGCTATTGTACACCGCTGTACGTCGCAATATGGCGGCCATACTGATTGCAACGGCGAGCACGAAATTCCAAATGATCCTCATTCCTAGTACATGCTAGTAATAAGCTGAATGTACGAGTATCTGCCCGTCTCCGCCCCAACAGATAGGAGTCGAGCACCAATCCAGAGACAACAACATTCTTCCATTTCGCTCAACGCAACTCTGTGAGGATCCCTCCCTTGTAAAACTGTCGTGCAGCGCGATCGGCGTAACTAGAATTTTCTGTCCCAGCATAGCTGAGCTCTGCATGTGGTGGTGACGCACGCAGCTTGGTACCAACGCCCCATCTCCAAGTGAGGCGCAGTCAATGCATAAAGCACGCGCCACACACGAAACCGTTGCCTTTCAAGGGAACGCCGATAATTGACGTGGCATTTGCAAATCTTTCAAAAATTGAAGCCTGATAATTTTTTGGTGAATATGCCAGATTTGAATGAGTCCCAAATCGAGGAAATGCTAGAGTTTGAGAGTGGGCGCTTGCTTCATGGTTGAAGACCCTCTTCTGTAAAGTGTGCTCTGTGAACAGGGTTCTTCGGCCTCTGATTGGACGAGGCCACTGTGACTGGCGCGTCGACGCCCGCAGCTATTGAAAGTAACGTGATGGCGAAGTGGTGTCCTCTTCCTGGTATAATTCTTCAAAGAGGGTGTGGACTTTGTTGACGGGTGCGGGTCAGAGTGGGAGGAATGGCCCGGCCCATGTGGGTAGCTTACCAGAATGTCTGAGAAGGGGGGAGATATGCCCCGATTACGGAAACAAAGTTCTTATTGGTGTGGCTATTCCTCACCAACGGTGAATCTAACACCGTTGGTGAGGAATAAACGCGCAAGTTGATTCAAAGGATGCTGATTCAGCCTTGGGAAGCCACGTTCGTAAGACTCGCCCGTAACTCGCTTCAATGGGATGATAAAGATCCAGCTGTGCCAAGCAAAATTCTCTCTTGAACATTCGTTGTGTTTTGATACGTCAAAACACGACGAATGTTTTCTGCCAGTTCCCCTTGTCGGTGTTTGCTATCCCAATAGTCAGTGTGGGCCAACAACCGGAATATTGATGTCGAAAAGGGATCTGTCAGATTTCGGGGGATCCCTGAATATTGTGGTGTTGGTTCAGTGCGGGGGCGGGTAATGGTGAGTTCCTTCCTCCTTTCCCACTTCAAAGATGTTGCCTCCTTGTCGGTTTAACTGTGACTATAGTAGGTGCCATATTATGTGACGTCTGTGAATTTCGTAAACTATTTATCAATATTGTAGTAATTTCATTTTCTATATCATAATAAAATTTAGATATCATTAAAATTCACTTTTTTTTTTCTTTTCAAAAATGTATAAATTCAATAAACACCATCCAAGCCATTAAAACGCTGTATGCCACCCAATACAGAACAATCCCGGTCTATTCAAACTTTCCTCAAGCCCATAAAATATCATATAAAACCAAGCCTTCAAACCCCTCACTCTGGTTCCACCACCCCGTCCGACCTTACCATTCTCTGCCCCTGCATAGCCTTCATCCAGCTACTCCCCCTATCTTCAAACATCGACCTCCCTCCCATCTCCCCAAACCGAGCCGCCGCTGCCGCCGCCCCCCACACCCACACAGGCCAAACCACCAAAAAC
>JPJW01001406.1:0-45647 GCA_000750755.1 Pseudogymnoascus sp. VKM F-4513 (FW-928)
GGGGGGGGTCGGACATGGGGATGGAAGGGGAGGCGGATGGGTGAGAGGGTCTGGGGGCGACTTCTGCAGTTGATTGGCGCGATTGGACGTGGTCGGATACTGAAGGCTGTTGGTAATTACCCATTGGCTTCGACTGAGTAGTGGTTGCACGTGGCTCATACTGAGCTGTTTCGACGCTGGCCAGAGGGGCTGCGCTGGATTCGGCGGGCGGGGTTGGCTCAACGGGAGCATCGACCATTGTAACATCCGCAGAGTGTTCAGCAGCCTTTGGTTGAGGTGTCGCCTCGCTCTCAGACTGGATAGGCGTAATAGGCTCGTTGAGTACAGACCGCAAAGTCAAGTTTGCTCGGACACCAGCGCTTGGCTCCGATGGCAGTTGGTGCCGAACAGCCGGAGACTCGGTGCGAGATAATCTCTGAGCCGATGCGACGTCTGGCGCCACCGAAGTTGGCTCTTGCGACGTCGATAAGGTTGGTGCTGGGATCGACGCCGCCCTTGTCATATCCGCCAGAGGGGATGGTGCAGAAACAGCACCTGGGTGAGCTGGGTTGGCCATGTTATGATCACTAGTCCGGGAGCGCTTCTTGGGCCTGCGCGATGGAGCTGCACCAGTCTGTTTTTCGATCAATTGGTCAATATGCTTCTCAACGTGCCTCCTCTGGCCCTCGCGATCCAAGTTGTGGTATTGCGACGTTTTCTTCAGCTGGCACCACCTTTCCATCTTCACTCTCTGTGTATCTCTATCCAGCAGATAAAACTTGACGGTATCAGACTCGACGCCGTTCGCACTGCCAGCATCTGACATCGCGGTATCACTACCGTGCTTGAGGTGGTTGTATGCAGATGCCGTGGCCGTTGTGGCATCGGATTTGTGGCCAGGTTTTTTCTGGGCCGCGAGAGTCTCTTTCTCTTTCTCACTCGTACTTCGGCGAATTTCCTCGGCCAAGTCGGTATCACCCTTCGAGTTCATAGTCTCCCTCTCTCTGGCCTCTTTGGCTGCTTTCCTTTCGAGCCTCACCTTCTGGGCGATGGCATCACTTGCGGCCTTATCGGATCTCTTTGCCGTGGGCTTCACTTCAGCCTTGAAGGGCGTAATCACAGGTTCTCCGTTCTTCCTCTGCTTCTCCATCACCCTGGCGATAGCCCCATTTTCTAATTGGTCACATCTCTTCCGGTTATATTCGATAATGTCCATCCCCTTCGCCGCCGCCTTCTCTGCGACAATTCTCTTAGCTGCTTCTACAGCTCTTGCAATTGCTCGTCCTTGGGTTCCGCCGCTATACTCTGGGTCGGCCACACATATGCGGCAATACTCTTCTATCTCCGTCCGAATAAGGTCCCTGAGGTATGTCTCGAATACTATGGTATCGTAATTCACCCAACATCCACCACACAGCTTAGGGTAGTTTCCTCCTTCGATATATCGCCCATCACGCGTTTCTGGGACGACTTTCACTCGGAATACACCGTGCGCTTGGATAACGCCGTACATGGCGTGCTTGTTGAATATCAAAGGTTCGGACGAATCTTTCCAATAGCCAAGAAGTACATCCTTGCCTTTGGCGACATATTTAGACCGCTCTCTTGGCACCTTCTCAACCTTTCCTGGGGGTTCCTTGGCCGGCTTCCCGTTTGGAGTAGACTTTGGGATAGGAGGAGTCATCTGAGGGTCACTGGAGGCCTTCTTGCCGAGTGGGGTGTCATCACTTGCAGCTGGTCCTCGTGCCTCTCTTTTTCCTGAAGGTGTGTAATCCTGCCCAGAGGCCTTCCTCGTTGAGCTTTTGCGGGGTGAATAAAGCTCTTCAGAGGAGCCTCGCGGTGTGCTATCATCATGAAGCTTGGCTTTATTATATTTGCGCGGTGTGCCCTTCTTAGCCTTCCGTGCGCTATTGCCTTTGTTCTCGTTCTTAACAGTGGTCTCAGAAGCAGCAGCAACCGCTTTCGCTTCGGCAACCGCACTCTTATCAAGAGCATCTCTATCCTCTGGCGCTTCATCGCTCTTCCAAGTGGCCACTCTAATCCGCACGTATTCGGTGAGTTCTTTCCTGGTGAGTCCCTTGAGATGGGGGTCCAGTAACCACTCATCCGCCTTCGCCGCCCAAGTTCCGGTACCTGAGGGGAAATTTCCAGTGTACTTCGATCCGTCCTTGCGCTCAGGGTATTTACGTCCATGTAACGCGCCTTTTGGATCCAAGAAGCCATGGAGTAAGTGCTTCCTCTCCGGCAGTGGCTCGTCCGACATACTCCACACTCCCATTGGGACCCCGTGCTTTACTTCATGACCCTTCCACGTTGGGCCCTGTTTTCCCTTTGGGGTCCCCGCGGGCTTTTTCTCCGATGGCTTGGCTGGCTCAGCTGTGTTTGCCATATCAGTGAGATAGTCGATGTTAGTTGAGTGCCGCTTGCGCTTTCGCCCGGGGATGGGTAAATCATCGTCATCCAAATCTTCAGGTTCATCATAATTGAAGATGGTCGTGGAATAGTCTGCGCTTGGCTGATTGCCAGAATCCATGGCGCCAGCAGGTACAGACGGTTCTTCTAAAACAGGTACTGACGTGCTGGGAACCGGCGGCTTCATCGTAATGTCAGTTTCTAGCGTGGGATCTGCCACGACGGGATCTATCACCGCGGCATCTGTAGTGGCTGAGGCGTTCTCTTTGTTCATTTCACCCTCACCGGGCGGAACTTGCTGGATGCTACTTGAGGCAAACATCGTTCCTCAATTACTGGGTTGACTGTAGTATCCAGTCAGCAGCTGATACAAGCTTTGTTCGTCTGTTTTGTTTTGCATCAATCAAGTTTTGTTGAAATTGAGAAAAGTGACGTGTGATGTGATGTGTGGTGGTGGCGGTGCTAATACGATGTGAAGTTCTAGCAAACTAGGGTGTAGAGAAATCGCATAAAAAGCAAATGTAGGCCACAACACGTACATCGCCAAAACGCGAAAGTCAAAACGAGTTTGGGCAGTGGCCTTAATGGCTGATGATAAATTCAAAGACGATAAATGAAATTACTTACTTTTGATAGTCCCATCGATTGCGATAAGTGAGTTGATGATGGTGATGATGATGTGTACGGATCAAAGCACCTGAGGAAGTGAGGATGGGTGGGTGAATTCCTTTGTTAGGAGGGAGATTAGAGAGGTAAGAGGTTCTTTGACAGGCGGCAGGCTCGGTTAGTGCCTTTTTCAAACGGTGAAAGGAGAGAGTGAACAAGCGAGACGAATGGAATCAACTAGGAGAATGGCGGTACGGGTACGGGTCGTCAAACTGATTGCTAATGAATGTGAATGTGCGCTAGGTGTCGTTGGCAGTGGCTTGCAGGCGCCTAATAGTTGGAAATTCACCCAGTAAGGAAAGGGCGAAGGGAAGTTGTTGGAGTCACTAGATGGAACCTCAAACAATAACTGTGCGATCCCTGGAAATAGGAGGAAGGTCGCGGTTGTGTTGGCTTCAGTCAAAGTTGGTCACAGTTGGTCTTTGTCGTGTTGGCCTTTTGCCTTAGGTATAGGTTGGTTGGAAGTACGTCGCTCGCTGCTGTTGGGAATGAAAAGGTGCTGAGTAATTAAAGTACGACAGAAACTTTTAAAGAGAGAGACAACTAGAGTGATGAGTACTTTGTCTGTAGCAGCAGGATGGTACAGATGGCTCGTAAAGTAACAAACTGGAATATGAGTATCCCTCCCTAACCGTCTAAGATTAACCGTATCTATTACCCAACTATTATCGGCTTACGGGCTCACCTAATTAACAGATCATCTTAGGAAGCGAGATTTCAAGGCTTTTCTCTTTGCCTAAGGCGTCAATCCCCCTAACAGGTGCCAAGCGGGATTGTCACTGAACACACCTAATTTCACACAGTAATCACAACATATGTGATATTTGGCACCAACTGTGTGTGGCTTTGTCATTTTTGTTGGTGTACAAAAATTAATCATGGTTTACACAGTTTTGAGTCACAAGCTCACAAGCGTCTCCGTGTTGAATATATAGATTGTAAGTGCATCCCTAGACCAGCCCAACGACCAATGTCGTGGCCTAGTTTACACCGCCACATGATACTACCATGTATACATATCGACATCCCTCGACGCATTGATACGACTCAGCTACCTGCCTGTGTCACGATGTGTGTCGTGCAATTCGCCTATCAACTAATCTACAGCAAACCTTACTCGCTGAGGCAGCAGCACGGTTCTATCTCACGCGTTACTCAAACAAAATGTACTTTAGACAGGGGTTGGTACATTATAATGATGCCATTTGCATCTTCATTGGGTCTTCGTTTTATAGTTTACAATCCATGTCACCTCTTACCACCGCGTCCTCTGCCACCTCCCCTTCCACGTCCTCGTCCTCGTCCACCACCACCGCCCCGCTTACCTCCTCTAACCCCTCCTCCTCTATCAAATCTCTCGTACAACTTCTCCTCGCCGAACGCCGCCTCGCTCATCGTCAAGTAACTGATGATTCCCTGGTCCACCACCGCCAATATGACATTCCGAAACCCGTGTTTCAGTCTCTGGTAGCTCTTCCCATCACCAATCCACTCCTTCTTCGGCGGGTCCCACGGCGTGCTCTCCAGCAGCCCCGCGATCTCGTCCAACGTCGGCACACCAGTGTCCCTAGCAGACACGACGGCGACGCGGAAATCGGGTTCTCCCGGGTTGGATTTTGCGAACGTGGGGATGCGGATCGGTTTCCAGATGTGAAAGGTAACCTCTAATGGCGACGCAGGGCGGCCAGACACTGTGACAGGTGATGGTTTGTGAACAGGGATGATGGAGAGCTGGCTGTAGATCCGTGCATAGCTCCGGTACAAACCAGGCTGTACGAGTGGTCCGTAGGGAGCTGGTGTTTGGGGCTCAGATGCGAAGAATTTGCCAAAGAGCCAGCTGAAAAGACTGGGTGATGACTCGTCGGAACGTGGAGTCTCGGAAGGGCTTTGTGCCGGCGGTGCCCTGTTGACAACATATCCTGTTCTCTTGAGATTCGCATAGACCTGATACGCCTCGATACTCACCAACCCCTCTCCCTCCCCAATAAATAGACTGTATGCGGCCTGTAAACTCAACGGAACGCCATCCTCAGTTCCCTCCTCCAAGTCATAGTTCCCCGTCTGAGACCGCACCGCCTGGAGCGGCCGCGAAGGCCACCACAAGTCCAGATTTCCTCTCTCCACCAGGTATAGAGCCTCTTCAGGCAGCAGCCATAGCTTCGCCGACTTAGTTCCCATAGGCGTCTTCCCCATAGTCCGGAAATGGGTGCCTTTACTCGATTCGACCATAACCGTCATATCTCTGTCCAATCCCCTCCCTCTTATAGAGGGGTCGAGTATATCCACCGCTTCCTCATCTTCTGCTTCTTCTCCTCCTTCCTGTGTATCCGTCCCCGTCCTCTCTGACCTTGGCTCCTGGACTCCGTCCCCAAAATACCAGGCCCTCACTGAAGACTTCGGTCCATGCGACCTTGTATAGTCGAGCGCATCGTGCATAGCCTGTCTACTCGCATCCAAAACCGACTCTTGGTGTTTCGTCCCATGCGGTTCAAAGTCCTTCTCTCCACGTTTCGGAATCGTGCTCTTTCCACCGGCATTCGCGCCCATCGCGGCGATGAATCGGTAATCCTGCGGCTCATCGTCTGGATCAAAGGTCTCGTCATTGTGAGGGCCTTTTGAGAGAGACGTCAATGGAACGTCCTCATCTATCGTCGCTTCGGACATGGTCGGTTTCGTACGTACTGTTCCGTCCTTGGAACGTTCGTGGTACGACGGTTGGCTCGAGGCCGTCGATAAGGCTTTGGTGATAAATAAAATATCCGCGAGGCTGAGATTCACTTGCGACTCACTGCCTTGGACAAATACAATATGTGGGGTTTGTGCTTTGCCCACTTTTGTGGGTTTTTTTAATTGCCTAGAGTACCAAAGTATGCTTGGAATTCTAAACTAGTCTGGGAGTCTGGCCGAGTGGTTAAGGCGCTGTGTTTAGGTAATCCGAAAGGAAACCTTGATTCCCGCAGTGGGAAACCGCGCAGGTTCGAATCCTGCGGCTCTCAATTTTTTGTTTTTGTTCGCTTAGGTTTTATATTAAATGGAACATTCACAACTCTGTCAGGAGGGAACTCTCAGAGGCGGACCTTCTTTTTTAGAATATGCCCAAGTGGATTAACAAAGACAGTTGAAGTAGTAATTGTTTTTGCGAATAGTCAATTTATCCCGCCTAAGGTTATAAATAGTGAACTATACAACGTATGCTGAATAAAATTATTATTATTTGGATATCGATTATCTATTAGCGAACTTGAATCAATTAGTTTATGGAAAAGTGAATTATTCAGTCCCTCAGTTGCTTCTAATTTGGTTCATTTACTATCTCGTAGTCTACTTTTTGTCCTATGCAGTCTTGGCCTCCTCGTCCTTTCTATCCTGCTCAGCCTTCATCTCTGCAGCATGTCCCTCCTCGTAACCCTCCGTCTTGATGTCGTTCAATCCCAGGTCCTCCTCCTCCTCCGCGGTCCTCTCGTAATCCTCAGAAGTAATCTGGGGATCTTCGTTGGGGCTGCAGAGGTTCTGGACGTAGCTGCTTGCGAGAGGGTCGCTCAGGATAACTGTGAACTTCACATCCCCCTTGATCGCAGCATCGATGCCATCGAAAAACTTAGTCCAGCTTGCTTGTTGCTCAGAAGGCAATGAATCGCCGCCAGAGTCACCGATATCAAATATCTGGTGCTTAAGGTCATCGCGGATCTGCGTCAGAAGACCCTCGACCGTTGTGAACCGTCCACCAAGCGTACCTGGGTTGACGGACAACTGGAGCTCAGGGCACTCAAGGGCGCAAGACTCGGACTTGAGAATATCTCTGGCTAAGTCAACCTGTCCATCGACCTTCAACGTAATCTTCTTTCCCTTCTCTGGCACCTCTCCACCGGTCTTAACTTCGTTGGAACGGTAACCGCATAGGTCGCAGACAGTCGACATGATAACAACTTGCTTGAAATGGGGGATTTCCACCATCTTCATGTGCGTAGTGCAGGCTTTCGTGCATCCTGGGCATGTTGCAGGGAAGGAATAGACCTCGTTCGGGATAATTTCTGCGTCTTCTTCCTGTGCGGCAACTGCGCCCCCGTTCGCGTTGTTCTCATCATTGGCACCACCACCTAGGCCAAGCGCCTCATTCTGCTCTGGCGTCCTAGGATACTCCGTGCGTAGAAGCTTTCCAACACCATCCTTTTGATCTGGCTCAATCAATGAGTTTCCAGAGGGGTCATCCAGCGAGACGCGGAAGGGGAAAGCCATTCCATCCAGCATCTTTCGTCCCTTGGCAAGAATCGCCTCGATAGCGGTGTAGACCTCTGGCTGTTGCTCCTTTCTTGCCTTCTGTCCCACCTCCAAATCCTCCAACACCATGCTTAATAATCCCTCGATGTTGCTGAGTTGACCGCGACCGGCAGGTACCTCGACATCCAACTCAATAAACTTCACCACGCACGTATCGCTCTTGACAACTTGTCGGGCAAAGTCAGGTAGAGAAGTAAGTCGCAACTCGCAGTGGATACCCTTCTGTTGGATTTCGCCGGCAGATTGGATCTCGGAGTTTTTGAAACTGCAGTGAGGGCAGTTGAAGGACATGATGATGATTTCGCGGAAGAAAGGGATTCGGGTGAGGAGAAGTCGAGTAATGCCCTATTGTAACGGTATTAGAATATGTCCTTAAAATTCGACATTACAAATAAGCGGATACATACATTTGCGTGGCAGTTCATACACAAACTCTCGATCTCGTCCACAACCTTCTGTTCCTCTTCCTCTTCCACAGGAGTCGCCTCTGTGGCTTCTGGGGCCGCCTTGGAAGAGTTTACTTGCTCGGCCTTCGACCCGATGCTGTCGAAGAAGTCATCGAAAGCCTTGCCATCCGGCTTCTGGTTTTCCTCTGGAGCAGACATTTTCCTTGATTGTTTGTCGTGTTGAAAATTATATGATTGCTGACGAAGAGAGATCGTTTTGGCGGGGTTCCACAAAATTTTCTGTGACGTTGTGGCGAGGCTGAGCCTTTTGCTTTGTTACCCCGCGCTAGGGCTCCACCAACGGCAGATTGCCTGAGATGGGCCCAACAGGTTGGTGAATTGAATCCATGTAGTGTAGTGGCTTACAAACGTAGCTTAAAGTGACCCTAAAACCATTGTTCATTTCATAAGATCCATAAGATCCAAGCCAAAGCCTCCGCTAGAACTCTGCGAGGCCTCTTTATTTTTGGCCAGCAGGGCTTGAAGGCCACCTTGTTTGCGACTCTTTGCTCTCTTCTTGCTGCTCGCATTCGCTGACGGCATTGTTGGAGTTCCAGCTTGTGGCTGAGGGGTACTGGAGAGGCGTTCTGGTCCTTCTCCTGAAGCTAGGCGTGGCTGTTCTGCTCGCCGAGGATTTACCCGTGGGAGTGCTGCTGTAGTGATAACATGGCGAGTCTCACGATTGCAACGGTCACAAGTGTAGACCGTGTAACGTTCTGCTGCCTCCGTGATAGCACTTGCCTTCCTCTTGTTGGATTTCCGGGCTTTGGGTTGGCGTTGTACATCATTCTTGACCGTGCTGGTCCACCCTGGGGTCAGTATGTTCCCGCATCCACCGCAGACATGCCCGCGGCGAGTGTCAGGCTGGTCGATGTCGTTTGAGAACATTAATAGGTTAGATCTCGACATGAGGTGCGATGAACAGCCGGGTGCCGTAAATGCCATTAGATGGGCCGCATCGGTCAAATATTTCAGCTGTGCTGATAAGGCTCCCATAGCCCCGGGATCTTGAGCCATCTTCCTTCAATTCCCCGGCATATAATGCGCGGCTTCGGGGTTCGGTGCAAGGGAAGGGTGCCTTGGGTGATTGAAGTTTCGGTCAATCGAGCCAAGCGTTTTATATTTCTTCAGCCTCGTCAGGTACAGCTGTCACGTGAACGTTCGTACATGTCTCGGACGATGGTAAATTGTAGCTACATAAATCCGCATTTGATTTGCTTGAAGAATGATGTATTTGATGATGTATAGCCTTTTGACATATTGTCCGAGATAAAGACCAAGCATAGTCTCGAAAATTAGGCCTTGACAAAAAATTGAGTCGAGGCGACTCGGGAAGTTTGGTCAGCCTTGCGCGAAACTCAGGACATCCTCATACACCATTTTAATCCAGCAAGGTATTATCGAATATTTTGCTATGGATACCTCTCTCAAAGATATAAATGGCCTAAGGGTTGCCGTAGAGGGCTGTGTAAGCTTAAAGAAACTCCAGTATTTACCATTGCTAACTTAATCTCAGGGCCACGGCACATTGAATGCCATCTACGCCGCAACAGAGAAGGCCTGCGAAGAGAGGGGCTGGCCAAATGTTGACTTGTTGATAATTGGAGGGGATTTTCAGGTTAGTATTCCGCCTCTCCCTTTTCGCAGTTGATCTAACAAAGACAGGCTGTTCGAAATGTCCTCGATTTGACTGTCATGTCAGTTCCCGCTAGATTTCGGGAGTTGGGCGACTTTCACGAGTACTACAGCGGCACTCGCAAAGCCCCCTATCTGACGATATTCGTCGGGGGTAATCATGAAGCTAGTAGTCATTTATGGGAGCTTTACTATGGTGGGTGGGTGGCACCGAACATCTATTACATGGGGGCGGCCAACGTGATGCGTCTCGGTCCGGTGCGCATAGCAGGCATGTCTGGGATATGGAAAGGATACAACTACAACAAGAGTCACCACGAGCGATTACCATATAACCAAGATGATATAAAGTCTATATATCATATCCGAGAGCTTGACGTCCGGAAATTGTTGCAAGTACGGACGCAAGTCGATATTGGTATCAGCCACGATTGGCCGAGAGCAATCGAGAACCACGGCAATGCCAGAGCTCTGTGGAGAATGAAGCCGGATTTTGAGAAGGAATCTAGAGATGGGACACTTGGCAACCAGGCCGCTACATATGTTCTTGACCGACTACGACCCCCATATTGGTTCGCGGCGCATATGCATTGCAAATTTGCTGCGACCAAGATCTACAAAGACGAGACTGCAGATTCTACGCCACAGGCAGTTGCAACACCAGCAGCTCCATCTGCAGCCGCGGGAACCGATAATAGCGCCATAGACGCAACAAAGAATGAGGAAGAGATAGACCTCGACATGGACGATGACGATGAGCCTCCGGCACCGGCACCGGCACCCGCACCAAAGCCAGAAGCCCCAGCTGTCCCACAGACCGCTGCCGCTATTTCCGATGACCTTCGTGCCCTCCTCCCCGCATCATTTTCTCGCCCTGCTGCTACTTCCCGCCTGCCACCCGGCCAGCCAGTTCCCGAAACCATTTTCAACAGCACTGTCCGATTCCTCGCCCTCGACAAATGTCTCCCAGGCCGCAAATTCCTCCAACTACTCGAGGTCTCGCCATCCTCGCCCCCGGCGCCGAACTATCTCCCCTTGTCCGCCGAGAGCAGTGCCGATGGCTCCACTGGGGCGGCTACCTGGCCTCGGTACCATCTGTCCTATGATCCTGAGTGGCTCGCCATTACGCGTGCCTTCAACTCGTCATTGGTCCTCGGTGACCGCGACGCTCGGCCGCCTGCTGATCTAGGAGAAGAGAAATATAGGGAGCTTATCAAGGCTGAAGAGATATGGGTTGAGGAGAATGTCGTCAAGAAGGGGAAGCTACAGGTACCCGAGAATTTCGTCATCACGGCGCCAGTTCAAGATGGAGTTCCTCCAACGCTTAATATCAGTGAGCAACCAAGGGAATATAATAGCCCCCAGATGATAGCGTATTGTGAGTTGTTGGGAATGGAAAATAAGTTCTTTGCGACGGACGAGGAGAAGGAAGAGAGAGCCGTGAAAGGGCCTGCGCCTCCGGAGCCGAGAAGAGATGGTTTTGGTGGTGGGAGAGGTGGAGGAGGTGGACGCGGAGGAGGGCGTGGAGGTGGTCGTGGGAGAGGCGGTGGGTTCGGTGGGTTTGGTGGTGGGTTTGGTGGGAATAGAGGCAGGGGAGGCGGTGGTAGGGGAAGAGGGAGGGGTTATTGAGAAGGGGCCATGGGTTTTGGAGGGAGGAAATATAATGCCATCAAGGATTTAAGAGTATGGCAAAAGCACCAGCTTTACTACTGTAGCTACCTTAAATATACCCCAACTAATAAAGCCGAGGCTATTGCATAGCAACGACTTCAACTTGTGCTTTGGGGCGTATATATTCTGCCATCAGCTATGCGCATCCGACTCATGTAAGGCTCAGTGGGATGTAATGTTGTGATGGGTATATGTACATTCTATATCCTTGGAAGTGCCATTGGCACCACAAGGCGTCTATAAAACGTATCTCGCCTATATATTATGAAAGTTGCTATAAACTATCTCAATATAGCAAAAGAAATATATCCCCTGCAAGAAAGTCCAGGCCCCGTTGGATCGTAGGGCCGGCCAGAAAAGAGGGATCGGATTTATATTTTATAATATCCGTACTCAATGTACCATCATCTTTAGACGTCAACCTCAAGGAGAGAGTTAGGAGAACGCATATGCTCAGATGGGATGTTTTTGTGGACATAGTCCAGATCGGTTCGCCTCATTCGGCGACAGTACACACATGATCGGGAGACGTGCGAGTGGTGTGAAATTTGTTCATTGAATCTATTTGGTAAGGTAGTAATGTAAAACAGTATGAAAGGAATGTATCCCCTGGAATAAGGCTCTTCTTCTATACTCGGCTTTCTGCAAGCCTGGAAGAGAACAGAATAAGAGGGAGTAGTGGTTCTTCCATCATCTATAGACGTTCATGCTCATGGAAGAGTGGAGAAGAACGCATATGCTCAAATGGGTATCAAACACCAAGCTTGTGCGCTTCACGGCCCCGTAAACATACCAAAATTTCGAAATCATACTTGTATTATAGTCGTCTGTGTATAATGAGCCAAGGCAACCTGTCGAACGCCAGCCTCCATCCCGCCGCCCATCGTATATTATTACATGAAGTCATTAGAAGAGATGGCTGGTTTAAGCTGCAACATCATGTTAGCGAAGAAAATAACGAAGAGGGGGTGTGAATGCATACTATCCAAATAATCCGCCGCCTCCAGCAACTCCAAGCATAGCTCCGGAGGGATATCCATATCCTCCACTCCATACCGATCCCGATTGACGTAGTTATAGTAGAAGTACTCCGTGAGCTTCTCAAGAACTATGCCACTGTAACAACCAACAACAGTCAGCATCTGCCTCCATAGATCCCACAACCCAAGGACTCGCACAAGGGTAGGTGGCAGAAGAGGCCTCAGATCAAGTGTAATGGCATCTCATCCAGCTCCCATAATCCCCATCCCCCGTATACGAGGCAGAAAAGAGGGTCTGTAAGAGCTCAAAAAGCTTCTTCATCACCGACAGTCTCCTCACCACTTCCATCCAGCTGGTACGGAGAGCATATATTTACCTAATCTCCTCAAACACGCATCTGTTCTCCACGCTCTCCATAAATCCACCTGCCCGCCGTTAGTCCGTTCCCTGTGTCTGTATAGCAAAAAAAAGACGCGGCCATGTGTGGACCTACTCTTGGGATCCAGCATCCTTCGAATAGTGCCACTGATGCAGGCGACCTCACGGAGAACGACGAACTCGAAGCCGTCGTAGCTCACCAGCGTCACCCATCTGCTCACCTGCTCGTCGCTCGAGTCTGCCATTTCTTGCGTGTGGCTTTTGGTTCGGAGGTGCGAGCGAATTCTCTGTGTGAAGAGCTTGGAGATTGATGTGGGGAGTTCCAAGAGCCTTGGTACGAGGATTAGGCGCGATGACGACCCTAGCGGCCGCGTGAATTTGATATCACGTGAATGTTTCTGATATTGGCCCAAAGTAACGACGAACTTTGGTCATCATATACTGCTTAAATCAAATAGCTATTGTTCGGTTCTGATATCTTTCTGAAGTTAAGCGTTTATATGATGCTCCGCCCTGTTATCACCCGTCAAGGAACTCGGTTCTACCAGTCTCTAAAAAGGTCATTTTCATCTGACAAACCCCCTATTAAACATGTTATTATCACCGGGGCGTCTGGTGGAATTGGCAGGGCTATAGCAGCACGTTTTGCATCGGAGGGTGCAAAATGCACACTGGTTGGGCGAACGGAGTCGAAACTCCAAGCATCCCTCCGAGAGCTGTCGGCTCTAAGAGACCACCGGATTGTGGTTGGAGATGTGGGGAAAGAGGCATTTTGGAAGGACCTCGCGAAGAAAATGGTAAGTGTAAAGCAATGGGATGGTGTAACATGGCACTAATGAGATGTAGAAAGAGGACAAGGAACATTGCGATGTTCTGGTTAATGCAGCGGGAATAACCCACTATTCGCTGTTGGTCCGGACACCAGCTGCGAAAGTGGATGAGGTTATTGATACGAATCTACGAGGCACCATATTGGGATGCCAGTACATGGTCAAGGACATGATGAGAAAGAAGACAGGTTGTATTATCAACATCTCATCTCTACTGGGAGTAAAAGGTGGTCGGGGAAGTTCTGTATATGCTGCTTCAAAGGCAGGCGTTCTTGGTCAGTCATTGCCCAGTGCATATCAGTCCCACATCTCGTTAACTCTTTTAGGTTTTACAAGAGCTCTAGCCGCAGAAGCAGGGCCAACAGGCGTCCGCGTGAATGCAGTTGTGCCTGGGTACATAGAAACCGAGATGACATCAGGTACGACCATGGATTCTTCATTAATTCCTAGTTTATCCTCCTCCTGCAGCGGGGTATACCGAACAACAGATTGCTAATATACATCTCTAGGCATGGATTCTGCCCTTTTTGAGTCCACTAAGAACGCCATACCCCTGCAACGTTTCGGTACTGCCGAAGAGGTTGCTGACGCCGCTTTCTTCCTAGCCGCCAACCAGTATGCCAATAACTGCACCCTCAACCTTGATGGAGGTTTGAGTGCGGTATGAATCAACCAGGCCCGCCATATGCTGGGGATTGCTGGAATACGTCTCAATCATCACCAGTATGAAGGTGTGCTTCAGTCATCAATGATGATGGCACCGTCATCCGCGCTGTCCAAAACGATAATATCATCGCTTGTCTCCTTGAGCTTTCCACGCTTAGCTTCAGGGCCAGCTTCCCCGAGCTCATCTGCCCCTCTCTTCGTCCCTGCCACGGCACCAGGGGACCCCCTAGGCGCCCCGCCGTTGGTAACGGCCTCTTTCTGCTCGACATCGCCATTCGTAGCGGCTTCTGTTGGAGGTGCAACACGTGGCCGCCTAGGAATAGAAATAGGCTGTTCGCTATCGGCTGCCGTGGGGAGTGCGCTAATTGGCTTCGCGTCAGTCGGCGCTGCGGTCCCCTGGACGCTGAGAACAAGGTTGACTCGTGGATCTTCATCGGCCTCATCGATGACTGTGAGGAAGCTGTCTTCCTTAATCCCGAGCTCGCTCAGCTTCTTCTCGAGATTTTCCGTCTCGTCCACATCGTATAGCAAGCCTGCTTCATTGCTGACCACAAACTCTTCACCATATCCGAGCTGGACGCGCAAGAAATCCTCTACCAAATCGTTCAACGTGGCCCTTGATAAGTCCACCAGAAGCCTGGTTTGCGCAACACTGCAAACGGGGCAGTCTGGATTTGGTGCTCGGGTCTTCTCGTAGGCCATGAGGCGCTCGGATGCAAAGGGTGACAGGAAGACTTCTTTTGTGCTTGAATAGTCGCCGCGAAGGACTTTAAAGGATTGTAATACGCAGAGGCCGGCGACAATTGCATTCGTTGTGGCAATAGCCGGGATAATGTTGCCTGCCATTTGCTTGGTGTCAAAGCGAGACTTTGTCTCGATCCCGAAGATGATGGATCGGATATTAGCAGTCGCGGTGACAAAGTCGAGGGTGTCCTCATCGTCCTTGTCAAAGATAATTGTTGGCTCTGCGGAGTTTCCGTCGGAGGCAGCCTTCAGATCCTGCATGCGTTTGCTGAGGCGATTTAAACTATACATGTTAGCTTGTAGATAGGACCACGGTTTATTGTAAACATACCTATCTTTAAAGACAGTCAAGTTCTCCTCTAAAGACCAAGGCTTCTGATCATTTTTGAGAACAGAATCTTTTGATTCCTCCAGAGGCGCAGCGGCAGCGGCCACAGTATCGTACTCCAGTGGATCCGGCTTCCTCCTAGTCGTCCACATCTCCTCCATCGACCTTAAACGAGTGATATCCTCATTGAACACCTTATTGAAGAGCAGTTTTGGGAAATCGTCAGTGCCCATGGAATCCCTAATGTTTTTCAACGCCTGCGCCTCCTGTCGAAGTTTCTCGATCTCTTTCGCGTTCTCCGAGTCCTGCGAATGGTCCATCTCATCGGAGTCCATTTCCATGGCTCCAAACACCTCGCTCAACAGATAGCTTTTGCCCCAGACGATGCAGTGTATAGGTTGACTCGGTGTACTCCTGATTGTGCATACTGGATAGCTCTTGGGTGTGACTTTCGTGGTGCAGTCGTAGCATGCAGTTACTCCCTTCTTGATGACCTGTACTTGACCATTGAAACCCGTTGTTCCACTCTCGATAAGTGGCACGTCAGCCGCAAGACACATTTTGTTAACATGGCGCCGGGCTTCGAGGTTATCGAGCGCATTGAAAACGATAGTGAAGGTTTTGAACCAGTCAATGTTGAACTGGGCATCTTTGATATTGGCATGGTATGATTCGAGTTTGACTGCAGGGTTAAACTTTTGCGCAACCTCCTTCGCAACCTGTAGCAACCGTTAGTGGTGCCTCTTTAAAAAGATGGGCCATGGACGGGAGGACACTAACCAGAGCTTTGGACTTTTTGATGTGCTCGTGACGGAAGAGGAACTGGCGGTTCAAGTTGCTGAGATCGATGGTGTCAAGGTCGACGATGTGGATTTCGCCATAGCCGGTAAGGAGCAGGTTCTTAAGAAGTTCGCAGCCGATGCCGCCGGCTCCTACCATTAGGATCCGTGCCTGTAGTTGATATATTAGCTGGGTTCATCGTTGCAGGACAGCAAGAAGGGTCCTGGTGGTTCAGGCTGGCGCAAGTCGCATTATTCGGGAAGATTGCGCGGCGAGAAGTATAGCCCAGAGGCCACAGCTACTTGGTAGACTCTATAGATGCCGAGACACCTCTGTTGGCCATGAAGTATAGGGAAGGCTCGATCTTACCTGCTTGACATCACCATTCAACGGCTTACCCAGCGCCTGCTGGTTGTAATAGTCGCGGGCCATATCTGCGTCAATTGACAAGAGAGTGAATATTGTACATCTGATATTAAAAAGAAAGTCCACCGGATGACCCAAAGGATAGAAATTTAAAGGCGCGAGGAAGAGAAGTGTGAAGGGGAAAGGTAAAGAAACAAAATATTGACTGGTCGCGGAGATGGGTGAGGCTTCGTCGCAAAGCGCGGCTGGATGGAAGTGCAAGACCGAGCGACGTCAAACCGAATTCCAAGTACCCACAACGCGATTTTTGGTGGTGGGTACTTATGGGGAGTTGGGGTACTTTACGCGAATCCAGCGCGCGCGAGTGGGTGATTTGAGGGTGACTTGCTACCTGGAGGCCTGGCCAGATCCCACCAGATTCCACGACGTGCAGCCAGAAGTATCTTTGTATTGTTCTATGTGGTATTTCAGTTGGGAGCCGCCGTCAGGTACCTGAGCATGCATAGGCAGTACCTGTCGATGTTTCCTTTTTGTCGCATGCAGTGAACTCCAAGGCTATAATAATATAAGGTCCTTTTTATTGCTTAAAACTCCCTGCTATATCATATGTATTTAGGCCATTGAAGCGTACCATCCCTTGCTTCCAACTTGTAATATAAATATGCTCATTCTACGTGCAGTACTCTCACTATTAATACCAGAATCCAAGCCCTCTTTACTAAGGTTTGGCGTGTGCGCCAGATAAGTGGTTCCTCCAAACGTGCGGTGTGGCCGATAACAACGTCCAAAATTCTTTATCAGTAATATTTCCCAAGATACCCCTTGCAGCAAGCACAAAGAGTACCAGTCAACCCCTTTTACCTTTACTTGCAGGGTCAAGCTGGAATCATAGTCAAATCCTCTTCTTTCTTACCATTTTTCATAATGTCGGACGACGAGGCGGACCCAGAGCTCCTGGCGCTCCTCCGTCAACACCTCATGGGTGCACAACCTGACCCCAGCGTGCCTGAGACACATGTGCTCGACGGAGCAAAGTATGTCACCGATAATTCCATAGATGTGGCCCTTGACATGCGGAGCACCAAGGCCGCCGCCGGCATGATCTACGAGCAGATGCAAAAGAAGAAGTACTGTACCTCGACCTGGTCGTCACATGAGCTGCATCCCAAGACGAAGGACGAGCAGACGGTGGCGTTTATTTTTACCATGGATTTACTCAATTTTTCTTTTTGGTCTGAAAGATGCACCGAGGAGAGGTTTGCCATTGAATACAAGGGCAAGAAGTGGACGGGATATTGGAGCTTGGTTGCCGCTATTAATCGTGCACTGGATGAAGGTCGGCACCCCTTTCCCCCCACTTGACTTTTTCACCTGTGTCTGTATTAATAGATGACCAGATATACCAATCACTAGTTCAGACTACTGGCAGAGTGAGGATGAGTTGACTGAGGAAAAGATGGCGTATATCTTCAGGTCTGCTACAGACGAGGAGATGCCCATGTTGAAAGAGCGCCTAGCATGCCTCCGGGAGGCAGGGCAAGTGCTCTACGAGGTATGACGCAAATGATAATGACAATAAAATACTGCTAACTCCATCCCCCAGAAATATAACTGCAGTTTCCTGAACTGCATAGAAGCCGCAAACCAGTCTGCAGCATCTCTGGTCAACATCCTGGCCGAGGACTTTAGCTGTTTCCGGGACGAAGTACGGTTCGAGGGCCGGAAGAAAGTCCGAATGCTCAAGCGCGCTCAAATCCTCGTGGCTGATCTGTGGGCATGCTTTGACGGCCTCGACTACGGGGAGTTTTACGATATAGACAAGATAACCATGTTTGCTGATTATAGGATTCCGCAAATATTGAACTCGTTAGGCTGCATGCAGTACAGTCCGTTATTAGAGACAACCTTGCGGAAGAGGAAGATGATCAAGACTGGGGATTCATGGGAAGTACAGATCAGAGGTAAATCGGACGATATCCTTCATTCCCGAGCCGTCTAACAAAATACAGGATGCAGTATTTGGTGTGTGGAGCTCATCAGGCAGGAGATTCTCAGGCGGCATCCAGACACGGAAATAAATGCCATATTAATAGACTTCTTCCTCTACGATACGGCGAAGGAGCAGGAGAAGATACAGGAGGAGAAGGTAGACGATGTCGACAGCGCCTTACCTCATCACCGCACACGCGCTATTTGGTACTGAGCCATATTTTCCAAATTCTTTCAGGTCTAGATCGTTCGAGCCAGTAGAGAAAAGTTTATAGACTAAATCTAATTATTTTGCCGGTCCATTGATGCCCTTATATGATATGGATTGATCCTAATCAAACACTACAGCCGCTTATTACTATTAATTCAGCCAGGAATCCAAGCCCCTATACCTAACTTCATATTTCACCAATTTCTCAAAGTCCCGTGAAATTATACCCAGAGTCGGAAGCCCCACCACTTGCTCCATGCCATCCACTTCGGCCACAATTGCTGGTAACACATATCTAAACTTCGACGCCTTGAGAGGCAGCAGCAGCTTTTCCCGCTGCTCCAACTCTGCCATAAACCTCGTCCCTTTGAGTTTATTAACGTCCTGTGCCTGAAAGGGCCGTAGCGATATCTTGCCAGGAGTCAGATTCAAAATACGGATCCAAAACCGGCCATCAAATAGCTTCCACGAGTCGTCATCTCTCCAATATGCCTCTTGATCCATCCCTTGACATGGCATGAACTCTAGACGTGGCTCTTTGCCTCTGCTAAACGGCTGCGGCCTGATAATCCAGTGGCGGTTCGCTGCCAGTTGGGGGGCGGCCGACGCCTTCTCACTTGCTGATAAAGTATCATGTATATCAGAAGGCGCAGGTTCAAACATTACGCCGGCCACGGTGAATGCTCTCCGAGAAGCTGGATTGTAGTCTCGTTGTGATTCGAGCTCCGGAAAGACTCGTCGCACGGCAGTACTCAATGATCCTAGAGCGATATTCTCGACGGGGGAGATTAGCTGGATAACAGCGCGGAGCCACCAACTTGCGTCTTCGAACTCGGTGCTAGAAATCTCCGTCGAGCTCTTGGCGTTATCTCCCACATCGAGTGGCTCGAAGTAAACAGAGCAGTACGGAACACTGGGCTCGAATTTCAGGATCTGTACTTTCTGGCTGAATGCGCTGGTGCGCCTTTCTATGTCTCTGTCACGGTTTTCCTGTAGCCTTTTGGCCAGTGCAAGAATTGACGGCTTCTGGAGGGCCACTGGGACTTCATTGTTTGCGTAAATATGGCGAATAGCATTCCTCATGGTGAGCGTCGGGTCTGCATTTGTCTTGTCCTCAAACCAAGCCATGCCGTTGGCTTCACATGTATCCCTGAGCTCTTGTTTGCTGAAGCATAAGAGAGGGCGATAGACTTTGATTCCGCCGGATTCTATCCGCATGCCCATTGAGGATGTAGTACAATCCGATGGATCTGAATAGTGAGACCTTTTCAAGCTTGTTCCCCCATCGAACCCTCTTTGGCTCGCCGGCGCCGAGTGATGATCGAGGCCGCTCTGATGCACGCCATATATTCCACGGCACTCTGGTATGTCACCTGATAATCGCATCCCACAAAGGCCATCTTTTCGATGTCCATTAATCATCCTCATCAGTACGGTTTCAGCCTGGTCATCGCGGTGGTGCGCAAGAAACAGGGAGTGGATGCCATGGTCACGACATGCCTTTCCCAAAGCTTGAAAGCGGTACTTCCTGGCAAGAGACTCGAAATTTGACGCTTCTTTGGCATTAAGACCTTCTGGCCATTCAATTTTGAGTACGTCCGTGGGAATATCTGATATGGTTAATATAAACGTTGGCAGCAGACACAGTTCAACTCACCTTTCTCCTCGAGGATTTTGGCAACGGCATGAGCCTCGTCGCCGCTTCCTACACGAACCTTATGGTCTACGACAAAGGCGCGGAATCTAAACCGATCCTTATTTTGAATTCCAGAGCAGAGGGAGGCCAGAGCCATGGAATCCACGCCACCACTGATTGCCAGACCTGCACCATGTTAGATTTGGACGATCAAGCAATTGAGAAGCACGGATGTGAAGCACCAATTGTCAACGGCTTGCAAGGCTGTCCATTTTTCTCGGTGACTAGATATTATTAGTCGTTAAATTTTGGATAAATTCATATTGAGTTTCATACGCTGATTCAGTCCCTTATGGTTCAGCTGCCGCAAGCTCGCAATAAACCTATCCGGGCTGATGGCAACCCCACGACCACTCCATCCTGTTCGATGTAGGACCCCCACCATTCCAGCATTATTCCCCCGATGCTACCATGGCTCATCGGAGATGGGCGCAATATGCCGGCGGTATGCGTGCGTGCCAGAAGACTGTCGCGTGCTGATGTCCGGGATATCGCGTTTGGCGGCTATCGATAACCCGGCATCCCCACAATCGTCATGGGCTCCCGAGATAAATTTACGGTGCACGCTTCCCCGATCCTCAACAACTCATGAGGGCTACGGCCTTCTTTATCTTTACAATTTAACCTAGTCCCTCATATCCCCTCCTCCCCCCCCTCTCTAAATCACCGAAATTCCGAAAATGTCAACCTCAACAAACACCTCCTTCACCTCCGCCCTCTTCTCCGGTGCCCTGGCCGGCACCACAGTCGACCTCTCCCTCTACCCCCTCGACACCCTCAAAACCCGCCTCCAGTCTCCCCTCGGCTTCCGCGCCGCCGGCGGCTTCTCCGGCATCTATGCTGGCGTCGGTTCCGCCATCGTTGGCTCCGCCCCCGGCGCATCCCTCTTCTTCGTCACCTACGAAAACACAAAATCCTTCCTCTCCTCACGGCGAATCGCCCGCGACACTCTCACCCCCGGCTCGCCCGCAGCCCACGAATGGGAAGCCCCGATGGAACACATGATTGCCGCATCGCTGGGCGAGGTTGCCGCGTGCGCCGTGCGCGTCCCAACAGAAGTGGTGAAGCAGCGCGCGCAGGCGCGGCAGTTCCCGTCGTCGCTGGCGGCGCTGTCGTCGATTCTGAGCCAACGCGCTGCCATTGGCGTGCCCGGTGTGTGGAGGGAGTTATACCGTGGGTGGAGTATTACGATTTTCCGCGAGGTGCCGTTTACCGTCATCCAGTTCCCGTTGTGGGAGGCGATGAAGAAGTGGAGGTTGAGGACTACACAGCGGGATGAGGGAAGGGGGAAGATTACGGCGTGGGAGAGTGGGTTGGCTGGGAGTATGGCTGGGGCGACGGCGGCGGGGATAACTACACCGTTGGATGTGCTGAAGACGAGGAGTATGCTGGCAAAGGAGAAGACGGGGATGTTCGTACTGCTGAGGCAGATATTGAGGGACAGTGGGCCTATGGCATTCTTTTCGGGGATCGGGCCAAGAATTATGTGGATTAGCATTGGAGGGGCGATCTTCTTGGGAAGCTACCAGTGGGCATATAATGCGTTAGAAGGGAAAGCAGTACGAAAGCAAGAAGAGGTGATATGAGAGTCAGGGGAAAGTCAACTGGGATGTGAATAGTTGTATCATTATTGGGCAGGAATGCATATAGACGGCGCAGGCAATGATAGGAATAGCATTGAGGTGATAGTCATTAAACGTTCCGTGTCTATGGCATATAGATATGATAACCAGTTGTCCCGCGACCAGGGAACCAGCAGAGAATCCATGACTCTCAAGGCTCTTCAGGCGCAACAACCGGGGTTGCCTCAGGGGCTTCCACTGGTTCGGGTCCCTTGTCGAGTTTAAGCTCCTTTCGTCCATTGGTCTTGTAGTATAACATAACATCTGCCCCTCCCTTCCAAATACGCGCTCGAAGGGTAGCCAAAGTCATCGTTACGGGGAGTTTCTACAGAAATATTAGTTGGGTTCAAATGGTTACGGAGGGCATTGCACATACTTGATCATAACAGTACAGCTCAAGATATTCTTCTGGCTTCAGGGCGTTTGGATCGGCTTGATCCGGAATAGCCTCGATTCGTTCGGCGACGTAGGCCAGTATTTTCTTAACACGGAGCATTCTGTTTGCGTTTAACCTGCAGTTTCTGTGGAGATATTAGCTTTGAACGGTTTCGAGTGAAACGGTGACATACCCGTCTGGGCCAGCAATGCCAGGAAGTAGATCTTGCCAGGGCTGAAGTATAAACGACAGCTTGACCGGCTCCTTGAACGGAATTCTATTCCTCAACAGAAGCTCTCCTAACCAAGTAGGTGCTTTTTCGACGATCGCGCTCGCATCTTCCCCAACTGTGCCTACAGTACCTCGATACAAATCCGCACTTCCTCCAGAAGTCTCTTCCTGGATAATTACCGTCGTCATAGGCGGTGGCTTCAAGACCGGCGCCTCGTTCGGCAAGCTTGGCGTGATCCCGCTTGCCAGTGGCTGATCCGGGAACTCACTCAGGTGTTTCTCGTAGTCGGCGTTGATCTTCTGGATAACGCCGGCAAAGCTGTCGTCCGTCTCCTTCTCCGCAGGCTCGGAAGTCTCGGATCCTTCTGATTTCTCGACTTCCACGACTGGTTTCTCAGCTGAAGTAGATGTAGAGCGGGCAACCTTCTTGCTACCAAAGGACATCTTGAATTTCTTGCCAAACTTTGATCCAGTCTCCTTCCCATTGGTGTGTTTTTCCGGGTCGGGGGTGGCTTTAGGAGCTTCCTGCGTCTCGTTCGGTGTAGCAGCAGGTTTAGTCTCAGACGATGCCAACGGGGCACTTGTAAAGTAATCGCCGGTTTTATCGCCAGAACTGTGGCTTATTTGCGACTGTAGTTTCTCTAGTTTCGACCCATCTTCAGAAACTGAAGGGAGGCTATTCGGCACTAGAGGTGTAGCAACAACGATTCCCATGTTGGGGGTGCCCTGAACGTGGTGGCCGTTTCCACGTGGCGTCGAGACGTCGCTATCCCCCGAAGCAAACGGGTTGCCTGTTGGGATCTGTAACCCAGTCGGTGGCGGGTTTCTCGGCCTGGATGCTTTGGCCTTTGCAGTCAATTCCTTGCGAAGGTCCTCGTCCCTTCTTATGACTTCATCGATGAGCCTAGAGAATATATGTCTCAAAACCCATTTGCCCAGGTTGATTCGTTGGTCTTCGCGGTGGGTGATCGGCTCGCCCATCTGTATTTCATCGGCGTACATTTCCGCATCAAAGCAATTATACTCTTCCAGTACAACCGCCAACCGGCCGGTTCTAGTATCAATAGAGCACCAGGGCGCAATCGCCTCATTGGTGTTGACTTCAGGCTCTACATCCTCTAAGTGTCTCTTCCCAAAGGATTGTATTGGGACGCATTGAAGAAGGTCCCACAGGAGTACATCTCCGGCAGTATCCAACGTTAGAACTCTTCGCCTGTCATTCATCAACTTGTGTTTTACCAGCCCATGCTGGCCCTCGATCGTTTCTGCAGGCAACCCATGTATTGGCTCTATTAGAACAACGTCTGGATCCAAGATTTCTACGCCTTGCTTGAGGCTTGCAATGGATGCGGCCATAGCATCTGCCTCTCTGGCAGCAGCCACAGGGAAACTTGCTGTGTTCGATATTCTTAGAATCGATCTGAGTGGGATCTCCTTTTTCCCGTTGGCAGTTGCGGTTGGTGGTGACGCGGGTCTCTGTCTTGACGCGGCGCTAGATGTCCTGCGGTGTTTGAACGCTTCAGGCAACTGGACACTTTCCCCAGTATCCACATTTGCCCATCTATTGATAGATGAACTGGCCGTAGCAGTCCAGATGTGGTCACCGTATGCGATAACTTTGTTCACTCCATCAGTCTCTTGCGCTACAGCCAGTGAGATACCATCGTCCATCTCGCCGCTTGTGTTCCTCACGTCAGTCTTGACAATGAGGCCAGAACGATCAGCAGAGTAAAAGGTTCCCAACTCGGGGTCGTCGGAAAATAGCGTCCACACACTGTCATTGTGCATCGTGAGGGTATGCATGCACCTGCCAGCAGTCACACTCCATACTTTCACCGTCTGATCCGAACTGGCGGTCATAATCGTGTCACCACTCTCGTTGATCAGGATCGACCTGACGTTGTCCGTGTGTCCCACAAATTTTGTTATTCGCTGGCCGCTTCTTGGATCCCAAAGGCGCACTATGCTTTCAGGCCCTCCGCTGGCAAGCATGCTGCGGCTGACGCTAAGAGCATAGACGGAGCCTTTCTCGCTCTTCTCTTCACCACTGATCTCGATCTCTAGCTTCTTTCCGGCTCCATTAAGGTCCCAGAGGCAGATCTTTCGATCTAAGCCTCCCGACGCAACCCAATCCGACTGGTTATTCGGCGTCGCTAGACATTTAACATAGTCCGTGTGCTGTCCGATCGTTTGTGGCGCTTCCGAATCGTTCGACAATGGTCGCCATACCCGCACGGTAAGATCAGACGAGGCCGAAACCAGCGCCGTGTTATTTTGCGCGAGCACAATATCGTTCACCCAGTGTGTATGGGCCTGTGTCTGGGCTCGGAAAGTCGTCTTCGGTGTGTGCTTGGAGCTCGTGTCCTCTTTGGGGTCCTCCGGGGATTCGAACGGGTCCGTAAGGCCGTTGCTGCTGCGTTTGAGGTTGAGATCCAAGTCCCATGCGCAAATGGCACCATCGCGACCTCCCGAATATCTATGTTACATCAGTCTCAACATCACAGCGCAATCAGGCAAGAAGCTGGCCTCTCGGACGTACAGTATCGAGTGCTCGCCGTCAACAGCGAGCCCATTCACACCTAGCCTATGACCGCCTGGCGAATTCGCAAGCGGTAAAACTGGACAAATAATCAGCACTCATGCGCAAACCCAACGACTTGTATCTCCGGTCGCAAGACAAGCGCATCGTTGTCGCTGCGGGGTTTTATGTAACCACACTCACCATAGCTAATCCGCTGGCGCACCTTCTTGGCCATCGGTGCTGCTATCAAACAACTATCATACGGCTGTACGCATACACTCGCAACGACACTCTAGCATGTCAATAGTGGTGTTGTAAGCTGTCAGTCCGTGAGAATATGGGTTCTGGAAGTTTCGTCATACATCCCAACAGAAGCTGAGGTTGTTCTTGTGGGTAAGATCCCCAGAATATGGACCCTCATGGTTCGTAATTAGCCCGCAGTCTAGGATGGGCAGGCCGCAGACGTACGAGTACAAGGTACGGTGTGTACATGGGTACCTGCGTAATGACACCCACCTGCGCACCTGCGCACCACGTTGAACTTGAAATTAGCGCTTCAACCGACCAAAACCCCGCCTTCCGTAGCAGGTAGCAATCTCGAGCCGCCCGTCGATAAACGGCTCAGCTCCACTCAACAAGTAGAGCGAGACATGGCATGGCGATCACTCTACGATTAAACTCTACAGCGAGAAATAGCGAATGATTGATTATGGGGTATATTCTGAGGCTTGCTATAGTCATGGTCTGAGGAGAGTAAGGTTCTGTCGTGATAGCTTCTTGTATTTCGTTCTCTAAATGGGCACCTAAAGGATTCTTCTATATCCGTTTCCCCGCTTCTGTCTTTTCGCTGGTGGAGGACCATCTATCTATTCTTCCGTGGAATTGTATAACTCCCGCTTGTACAGTACTCCATGCTCCAAACCCAGTTCCAACAAAAAACGCGCTTTTCCAAATCAGCCTGAGCCCCAAATCCCGCGCCCATTTACTTTTGAGTCTTCGGTGTCTTCTTTGCTGCCCTCATATTTGGCAACGTATGCAGCTTCCCCGGCTTTCGGCCTACTTCAGTGACCAGCATCCGAATGAAGTCAGGGCTGCTCCAGTAGCTAGAATGTGCGCTGAGCATATTCAGGTACTGGATCTCGAGCGGTCCACCCCCAGAGCTCAAGAAGTAATCAATCTGCCCGTTGTCGTTGAGCAGGAAGAATTTCTTCTCGGCAATCTCTTCCCGAGTGAAGTCATGGACTTCCATTTCCAGCTGTGATGGGAGCCGGGGCATAACTGGCTTGGCGACCTGTCCGACACCCAGGTCGGGCGTTGATGAAGCGCCGGGCATGAGGCTCTTCATGGTATTTCCAATAGATCCAAAGAAACCAGCCGTGGCAAAGGGAACTTGAGCGTTCTTAAGAGATAGCGCATACGCTGGATCGACGGTGGCATTAAGGCGATATGCGATGGGATCATTACAGTGCTATCAAACATGTTAGCAAAATCCTTTTGGGGGAGAACCTCAACTAGTGAGAGATTGGTTATCTTACCATGACATTATACAGGTTGTCCACAGCTAGGCAACCGAAATTGTCAGCATCGCTGGTAATGCTCTCATCTTGGCCATCGGATCCCGCGCCAGGCTTCTTCCTTCCCTTCCTTGGCACGAGCTTCCCTCTCTCCAGCAGTAGAAAGAACCCGGCCGGACTGCCTACAAAAAACAAGTTCTTCGTGTCGAAGTCAAAGTGCTTCGACACTGAGGACGCATTGCTCGGAACGACCTCCTGCGGAACAGTAGGTTGCCTCGATAACACATCCAGGGCCATTGCACTACCCAGAGAATGGGCAATAATGTGAACACGGCCATTCTTATGAAATCCCTCGTTGTTCTCACACCATAACCGGTACACCCGGTTGGCTTCGTACACGAGCGCTTCGATCATCTTGGGCTTATGATGTGACATATAGAAAGGTATGTCGAGCATGACATCTGAGATAAGGTTCCGTATCGTTGGTATGGTATCCGGGGTGATGTCCTTCAACGAAAATTTCGTGTGAAGGGACTCTCTGTCTTTATCTGAAGCCTTCATGGGCCCACCTTCTTCAAACGATAGGTTAGAGCGCCAGTTGACAGGCAAAACCATGATTCCGCCGAGGTCTGGTCTTAGCACCGTCTGGACTCCTTCATTGGCCAGTTCTACGTTGATAGACCGTCTGAATGAGTTAATTGCATGCGTGAAATGGAAACTCTCGACCCTCTCGGACAGCTTCTGGCCAATTCCATGAATAACTAGGACAAGGTCTGTAACAGCCGGTCTCTCTGGCTGGGCGGCACAAGCTTCACATACTGCTCTTTGACTTGTACGTGTAGTCTCAGAAACTGGGGCTGTTTCTTCCGCCATGGAGGCTACAGCGGATTTGTGGTTTGGGTGCAGCTTCTCCCATGCTACCCAATCGAATCCACGGACGATATGTAGCCCAACGGTGATGCCCTTCCTGATTTTAGAAAGTGGCTTCCGTCCGTAATAGGCAGATGGTTGAAGGCTGGGCTTCAAAATATACGCATTTCGCGAGTCCTTGAAGATAACATGCGAGTTTGGATATCTGCGTGGGGCGTTTGTTTTAGCAGGACTTTTCTCGTCAGACTCGACAAGATAGGCATCCCCTTCCGCAGCAACTTCTCCATTGAAGCACATTGCGGCACAGCGAGGGTTGTTTGGGGCCGTCGCGGAATGGGGTTGGGCCACCTCAGAAGGCTCTTCTTCACCCGGCCATAACCGATGCGATATCTTTTCCTCGCCATCTGCACCAAGAGCAAGCGCACTTGAAAGCTCATCGCTCCATGTCCGAGACCACGGTCGAAGTTCTCGGTATCCCATTTCTAGTTGGTTCGCAACAGCGCTTTCCACAGGATACATGGTATCTCGATAAAACCATGTTGCGCGAGTAACTGCTGCAACATCGTGCACAGGCGACCAATATATAGGCTTCATTTGAAGTGTTGGGAGCTCCACGAGATGTAGTCGAGATATTCCCACAGGTATGCTAGCAGTCTCCTTTGCGTACTCTTTTGATTCGCAGCGAAAGGCATCGGCCGTCTCATTGTCCTCTGGCACAGTATCATCACGGGGCGCAGTTGGTCCCAGCTGTTCCGTTTCGCGGTTGCTATTGTCTTCTTCCAGGGGCGTAAATGCAGCAGGTGGAGATGATGGCTCGGGAGAGACTGCTGTAGCTAGTGGGCGGAGGTTCTCCGTGCGTTCAGGCGCCCTTTGGAATGGGAACCCCGTAGTTCCAGCCTCCGAGGCCCCTAACGAACTGGGTATTGTTGACCCGGTATCCCCTGGAGTTTGCTCATCAGTTAAAACGGAGATGCTCTCCCTGCTCGCCGCGGTCCTGGGGCGTTTATGGTCTTCGTCGTCTGGCTGAGAATGCACTCCACTTCTGCCTTGGCCCTCATCTACAACGCTGCTTCCTTTTTGTCCATTCGCAGCATTTGCGGTATCGGCTAGGGGCTTCTTCGGACTTATGCTGGACTTCCGCGGTCTTGTTTTGAGTCGAGCGGGGCCAAAGGCAAGCCAGGCTTCTTCAAGGGCATTGTTATCGAACGGTGAGAAGGGTCGTGGTGCATGTTTCGCTGCTCTCGGGTCGCTGCTGGGGGTAGGAACAACTGATAGGGGATCATCGATTGGTAGAGCTGATGCATAAAAGAACTGTGTTCGAACTGGTGGTTGACTGTCGTCCGCCTTGCTGCTGGAGTCGACATTGGGAGCAAGACGGCAGGTAGGGCCGTAGGAATGGCTTGGGCGGGCCATGGTAAACTGTGCCTGTCAGTTGGAGTTTTACAAGCCGGCCGGCACATTTTTGCTCACATGGTAGGTAAAAGAGCGCCTAGGATGAATAGATAGTACTTTTCATCTCAAGCCGGAGGTGCCATATGAAAAAATGCGCAAACACAGACAACGTCGCTGTGAGATTAAAGGATAGAGCCCACGGGGCTCTCAGTAGGCAGCTGACTCGTTGATAGTACAACGGCCTCCCCGCGTTCTTTTCTGCCACAACGCGTGTCGTTTTGCGATTGTCGGAGTTGATGCAGGTCTTTCCCGTGTTACCTTGTTGTCCTTTTATCTGCCTGGTGTGTTGTTCCTGTGGTCGTGACGTCAGCCCTCTTCTGGCATATTTTACCCTGTTCTGCCACGTGCCAGCGCCGATTCGTCTCACCGCCCTCAGTGAGTCCAGTACTGCCGTTGCTTAAACGGCGGTTTGGAAATAGGTCAGTTTGCGTACAAGAAATAGACCATTTATTATCATTCCTATATAGTACATAATGAACCTGTTCCTACACTAAATATCATGCACAGTCACCCCCACCAATTAAACGGTATGCCAGTGCCTGGGCACTGCTTGGAACGACCCCGCAAATTATGTGCACAGCGGCCTCTCAAAAGACTTCTACAGTGGTACAGAGCTGAACCACCGAATATCCGTACAACGCACACAGCATCCCTTCCCACTTGTATTATGTAGCCCGGCCGTTGCTACAGTAAAACTGCTGAAATGAACGAGCTATAACGGTATTATAATCGTACAGTCCATCGCAAATGGTACATGATACTTTGTATTCCAGATTAGTGAGTGCCAAAGGGCCAGGTTCTGGGATCTAGACTTTGGAGCGGGTATGTTGCTTGCACTCCTTGGTATAAACGTCAATATCTGCTCAACCTTGTCTGTATAAGTTGGATAGGTCTGGGGATTTTATTGACGCCATCGCCGGAGTCGGTGGCACAGGTGGAGGATTCCAATCGTGTTCAATGCCAAGGTCATCATTGCGTGCCTTCGCGGCAGCAACCACTTCATGAAATGAGATGTGAAGGCGAGAAAGAGAATCGTAGTCATCCCAGGTTCCACCCAGTATCTCCAGAACCTTCCAGGAGTCATGCAAATGCTTCTGGATGGCGGAGTCTCCATTGCATCGAGTTAGCACAGACATTGAGTTGGCATTTTTGCGCCACGTGTCGAGGGCCGCATCCCTTACACGAATCTCGTGGTCACTGTAGAATTGAAGCGACCCGCGACATTCCCAAATTATCAATGCCTGGAAAGGTTGACCACAGTTAAACTCGGTGAACTGTGCCCTACCTAGCCTCACCCACTTCTCTATGTATTGAGCGGCGATAACTGGAGTGATCCTATTCTCAAAATGCTCAAACAAGAGAAATTTGTTCGCAACTGTACAGATTAAAAGATCAAGGCGTGCATAGAGTGATGACTGGAAGTCCGGATCACAAGATATCATGAAATTGGATGTCACCAGTCCTAGATTGGGGTCCTGTGAGCGGAGAGAGAACATTTCTTTGAAAGCTGCCATGTCCAGCTTTGGCTTCTGGAAGAAGCGTTAGTGAAAGATCGTTCGTTATAAATGTCGAGACAACTTACGGGTATGTGAACCTTCGATTTTACAGAGCCCCACATCGACTTGAGGACTGGTTTTGTGTCAGCCTTGAGTTGTTCAAAAGAGCCCCCGTCGCCAAATATTTTCTTCAACGACGAGTCAGAAGTTCCTTGGGATGCCGAAGGGTTTTGGTCATCACGGGCCATATCATCCTCGCCAAGTGTGCTTGTGCTTCTATCTTCGGGATAGTCGGTGTGGACGGTGCGCTGGCGAAGGTTTCGTGGACCGTTCTGCTCTGATTGATAACCATTGGTATGAGCTGTCCCATTGTTGTTCTCGCCGCTATCATAGGTGACTATGGCGACCTCTGGTCGGCGAGATATAGACGAATTTCTTCCAGGATAACTTGCAGACTGGTATGTTTTGTTGGTCGCGATGCCAGTTAACTGATCGTCGCTAGAATTCGGCTCCTCGGCGTTTATAGCGGGACTTATTTGGCCGGGTGCCCTAGATCGAGTGATTGCAACATGATGTGGCAGCCTATTAACCTGACTCGTACCATTGGTTGGGCCAGTCTCTCGGAACGTTTCAAGGCGAGATTTCTGGCGTTCGCTCATTGGAGTGACATTCACCGGCAGTGAGTTGCTTCTATACAAGAAGTTATTGATCTTTTGCGTCGTAGCTGGCTTACGTGATGCAAACGCCTCGTGTGGGATTTTGTTCGCTGGTTTCAGATAGTGGTTTTTGAGCTCTTCCAATAGACCACCATCAATCTCATAACTAGGGTCCGGAATTTCTGACAGGTTGCTGCAAGAATCTTCGGTCTGCTGCATCTGGATTGAATGAGAGTGCGAAGTTAGCGAGCTAGAGTAGCCATCAGTCGACTCAGTGTAAGATTTTGATGTAGAGACATCTGTGGAATGGCCGTCGTGTTTGTTATTTCCACCGCCGTGTCTCGAGAATGAGAAAAACGAATCATCGGAATATATGGAACTAGCAATCCTTGAAATCTTCGATTCCCCAGACTTGTTTCGCTGATGGAGACCTTTGGAGAAGACGTTAGCAAGCTCACTCTATTGGTGACCTAAGTATGTGGATTCCTTCGGCTCTATCTCTATGCCAAAGGGGGTTTTGAAATGTGTGATTTCTGCACGCAAGCATTGGAGAAATTCGAGTAGTTTGTTGCATACTGGAAACTCGGACTTACTCTGAGTTGGCGTGTCGGGCAAGGCTTTATTGATCGATTTTTCCCAGCTTATGGCATCCTGTTGAAGCCAGTAATCTCGCTGGCATTCTTCCCAACCCTCCTTTTTTGCAAAGTAAGTTGCTCTGTTGCGAAGGCCTTGCACATTGCGCCTCTTCGTTAAGCTCTCGGGATATGGATTGTCCCGGGGGCTAGCTTCACCACGGATAGCCCTAACTATATCAGCCCTTTGAGAGGCAATTCTGTTGAAATATTAGCGCAAACAATATACTCCGGGGCCATTGAGATTCATACTTTCTGTTGTCCGCAGCCTCTGCAACTGTTCGAAAGTTTGTGAATGTCCCAGCTTCAGGGTCATGCAGGCTGTTCATAGAATGTTCTTCTCTGTATTTTGCAAGTCTGTTCCATGAGTTAGAACTCTCTTGGTATGCTTTTTCCGTAGCAATAAACATACCGAAAATTGTTATAAGTAACAAGCTCCTCCATTGAAACGTAATCGCTGTGGGCGATTGGATCCTTCCTTGCCCATCCATGTGGCTCAGGATCACACACAAGGAGCGGGTTGTTTTGAGGAAGGTAACGGCTTGGAACCATGCTGTCTACTTCTTGACGCTTTGATGAGTAAATAGAGGGTGCCATGAATCGCGTAAGTAAAGCTGCAGTAGAGACTTCTTATATCCGATCCCTTTGTGCAACAAAGTACTTCAGTGTGTTGTTCGTTGTTTTGTGCCAACCGCGCTTATTATTGATGTTTTGGTGAATATGTAGAGGCAGTGCTAAGCGCGCATGACTTTATGTAGCCTGGCAGCTTAGGCCGTACTGTCAAAACTTCATCGAACCAGTGTAAGAAATATCCCAGAATTTTTAAAGAAAAAAATGGCGTGGGTAGGGAACTTAAGTCCCAAGGTTTTCTTGGTTCTTGGATAGCCATTGCACCAACAAATTCAATGAAGAGATCCAATGCCAACACTATATCGCTCTAAACGTTGAAATATAAATCAACAGCAGCAAAAACATATCTAAAGCAAACTATTTGCGTTTCGGCCAGTTAAAAAACACTGCCAATACCACCTGGCTTGGTATGAAGGAAGTATGAAATATAGCTGATGCTTCCTTTCTGACAGATTCCATCGAGGTTCAGTCTCATCAAACGGCACGAAAACAGTTTGAAGAAGCAATAAATTGGACTTACTGGGCAGGAGAGGCCTGCCTGGTTTACTTCACCATGGACTCGACGATGGGCTACCTCTGGCTGAGCGGGCACTTGAGCCGGGTGAGCAAAAGTCTTTGACGTTGGCATATTTGTTTGGGGGCGTTCAGAACGAAGCATATTCAACAGCAGAGACCACAGCCACGGCCACAGAGGTTGACAGTTACCTTATTTGGTTCTTGGCTCTTACAGACATTTGAAGCTCATTATAAATATCTAGGAAAAGATAGGAGGTCCCCGGGTGGCTTCCGCTCCTTGCAGCTGGACCCTGGATTAGTCAGCCATCCCGCATTTTCCACATTCGACGTACCGTTTCCCCATGCCGATCCCCACATCTCACCTCTAGCTTACCTCTGCCCCGCATCAAGTCGGAGTCCAAGTGCCGTGAGAGCAACCCGTGTGTTTAACCACACCCCTCGGTAATACGTCAAGGCATCTCGACATCTCTCCTTCGTCGCCATTTGTGCGTTTTCGGGCGTTTGTCCCACGCTCGTGAGAGCCGGAGAAAATGCCGTCCAGTTATAAGCACAGTCTCAGGCTGCGGCTCTTTTTTCTTTTATAATGAAGCACATATTCCCCCTCAGTCGCCTTTCCATTTTCCATTCTTCGTTCTATCAAGCTCTTCTGCCCTGGGAATTATTTTTTTGTCGAAATACCCTCCATCATTATTGTTCCACCTGATTTCACAAATATATTTCTTGCATGAACTGAAACATGGCCAACAACGTGGCACAAAATGACCCTGTCCCTGCTTCATCTGTCGAACTCTACGACATCGTGATAGTTGGGGCTGGACCGGTTGGCCTCCTGCTCTCTACTTGCCTTGCGAGATGGGGTTACAAGATAAAGCATATCGACAATCGGCCTGAACCAACAAAGACAGGTCGCGCAGATGGCATCCAACCCCGCTCCCTTGATTTACTCAAGAATATGGGCTTGAAACCTGAGATAATGTCCCATAAGCCTGCCAAGGTATTTGAGGTGGCATTCTGGGATCCCACTTCCGCTCAAGATGGTATCCATCGGACGGGAACATGGGCAAGCTGCCCAAGCTTCATCGATGCCAGATACCCCTTTACGACCCTGTTGCACCAAGGACATATCGAACGTGCGTTTATTTCCGATCTAAAGAAGAACGGCGTTACAGTGCAACGGCCCTGGACCATAAATGGGTTCAAAACAGACGCAGATTCTGACCCTACATACCCTGTGGAAGTCAACATCAGCCATATCGACGGCAAGGCCAAAGAAACGGTTCGCGCCAAATACCTGTTCGGCGGCGAGGGAGCAAGGTCGTTTATTAGGGACCAATTGAAAATACAAATAACACACAAAGACCCCATTGCTCATGTATGGGGTGTTATGGATGGTGTCGTTCAGACAGATTTTCCTGATATAAAGGTAACCCTATACCCAGGTCGACTTCACAATTTAACCAGTGCATCGTTAACAATTATGTAAGATGAAATGCACGATTCACTCTGAGCACGGATCAATCATGGTAATCCCGAGGGAAGACAATATGGTCCGATTGTATATCCAAATTGCGTCGTCAACAGACAAAAATTGGAATCCCAGGAGAACAGCGACAGAAGAGGAGGTTCAGGCAGCCGCGAAAAAGATTATGGCGCCATATAACATTACTTGGGAGCGCGTTGAGTGGTTCTCGGTCTACCCCATCGGGCAAGGCATTGCGAGCAAATATACTCTGGATCACAGAGTCTTTTTGGGGGGTGACTCCTGTCATACGCACAGCGTAAGTGTTGACAAAATCGTTGTTTTATTTCCATGCTAACTGTAAAATAGCCAAAGGCAGGTCAAGGCATGAACACTGCTTTCCTCGATGCTCAAAATATTGCATGGAAGATTCACCATGTCGAATCTGGATTTGCCGACCGTCGCATTCTGGAAACCTATGAATCTGAGCGTAAGCTTGTCGCTGAAAACTTACTGAACTTTGACGCAAAATATGCTGCATTGTTCTCCCAACGCCCGCCTGCCGCCCACGACGTGAAAGCTGCCTCGGAGGGCGCCACATCCAATGCTGGAGAAGAGAACATATTCATTAAGACGTTCAAGGAGTCTTGTGAGTTTACCAGTGGCTACGGTGTGGCATATATGCCAAATCCTCTTAATTGGAGCCCAGACCACCCGGCAAAGTCGCCTCTTATCCATCCGGAAGGCACCACTCTCCGCACAGGCCGCATCTTGGTCAACGCAAATGTTACCCGGGCTGTAGATGCCAACGTCGTCCACTTAGAGCAAGAGATACCGCTCAATGGCTCCTTCCGCATTTATGTGTTCGCTGGCGAGCAAGCGGTGACAAGGAAGGCGCTACATGACTTCGGCGCTAATCTTGAGAAGAAGGGCTCCTTCTACAGCTCATACAGGCGTGCTGATAAAACGTCAATCTCGTATCATGAGCGTCATAACCCGGAGAGTTTGTTTTTCACCTTATGCACCATATTTGCCAGCAAGAGGGCCGACATTGAGGTCTCGCGAGACTTGCCAATGACTCTAGCGCGTTATAGAGACCACATCTACGCAGATGACATATGGGACCAGCGAGTGCCGAACGCCACTGCTGCTGCACACGCAAAGATGGGCCTGGACCAGAAGAAGGGCGGCGTCGTGGTGGTGCGACCGGATGGATATGTTGGTGTTGTTGTAAGCTTGGTGGAAGGCAGTGGAACGGTGGATGCCTTGAACGAGTATTTCGCTGCTTTCTGCACGAAGAAGCTTGGTGAGCTGAGGGGTCAATTGTAATCTTGATGGGCGATGTTGTATCTAAATAAACGGCGGGAATTTTTTGGAAAGTAAGCAGCGTCATGTTATGAATGAATCTTGAACAAACGAGCCTGTTTACCGTTGATATTTGTATTTTTTTCCCGGTGTTCTTCGCATCCGTACCTATCGTGGTCCCCACTCTTCATTGACCCTAATCAGCGTATTTATTTTGTTTGTTGCAAATTTTAATGTTCATAGACCCCTTTACCCCTCCATCGTCGTGTGATAAATCCCTGTTCCAGCTTTCCCCACATTGAGGCTGCAGCTCAGATCCCTACCTTAACTTGACCGCCTTCGCTTAGGTAAGGCAGAAACTAAGTTTAACAGCGGTGGTCGGGAAATCGCAACTGGGCTCTCGATCGCGCCAGTCGCTCTTTCCTCAAATCTCCATCTCAGTCACTGAGAGTTAGCCACGACGGCACAGCGATTCAAAAATGTACTCGATACTGGAAGGTACGTTCGACACAGTGCCGACCCAGGTCGCTGTCTTTATTTACTTCGCTCCCACCCTCACTTGTTCTTCCCTCATACATCATCGCGCGCGCAGCACACTTTCTCACGACAACATTAGCTAGCTATTTCTTGTCGCAACAAATTCTGCCTGCTTCTTTTTCTGATAGCGAACACTACTCATTGATCGCTTCTCACGATGGCGTTTTGCCCCAGTCCAATGGAGTGGGAGCCAACCCATCGCAGCAATCCGGCCTGGCAGCCGCCAATGTCAGGTCGGATTGCGGTCGCAAATGAACGCGACCATCCACACTGGGTGCCCCCGATTCCGGGGGCATTTATCAACACTCCACCTCGTCGTAACGAGGGTGGTCTTCGAAGCGCGGACCGCAAGCGCAGCGCTGAAGGCGCACAATTCGAGTACCGGCCTCAATACGTTGAGGAGTCTGGTATCCAGCCGGTACTATTTCTTTGTTTTACCTTTAACTTGTCCAACGAGCTAACTTTTCTTTCAGTTTGCTGACGGCCACTCGAAAATGACACTGCGGTCCATTATCACCGCAGTATGCTGGTTTGCCGGGGCCACATGGGAAACAGCCCAGTGGACATATAAGAGAGCGCGACAAGGTGGGTTACCATTCCCGCAATCATGATACAGACCTCAATCTGACAATAATAGTCCAAGTAACGGAGATCCAGCGCGTCGCTGCAGATGGGTATATATCCATTAAGCGTCGGGCAGCAGAAGTGGTGCGACCGTCTGCTCCTACAGTTGAGCAGATTACCCATCAGAGTCGTTCGCAACCCCCTCCACGCGAATCTTTAAGCCAGCGTCCCCGAAATACCCGTGGGGTTCGGCAAGAACCATCAAACATTTCAGCTTCTGCACCATCTCGCAGTCGCAAACCATCAAGAGAACACACAGTTCCTCGAAATACAACTGATGCGGAAGCATCGTCACTAATCAGCCCCCCCGAATCCCCTCGGATGGCCGCCATGTCCCTCCCAGAAACTCAAAAATCAAAGGTGGGCAAACATGCGCGCGTCGACGACATATCACCTAGCGAAGATGAATTTGAAGAGATGATGTACCAGGAAGCACGTGCTCGCGAACTTCGCGAAGCAAAGCGCCTCGAGGAGCAGCGAATTGAAGAAGCGAGGAGGCCAAAGAGCCTCGATGAGATGATAGCTGCCCAGAAACAACAACAACGACAAACCTATAACGAAAAGAAGATTGAGGAAAATGCCGAAGAGTTGGCCCTGAAGAAAGCCCAGCAGATTGCGAGAGTAAAGGCCCAGCGAGAGGCGAGAGAATTGTCTGAGCAAATTGCACGAGAGATGGAAATGGCGCGGTTTAGCGCCAGACGAAGGGCCCTACTGGCAGGCACAGTGGCGGGCCCGGTGACGCGACCATGGGTGCGACTGCTTTCCCCGCAACCTTCTGAAGATGAGGTCAAAGATAAGGCCGCAGATGAGGCTAAAGATGAGGTCAAAGATGAGGCCAAAGATGAGGCTCAAGATGAGGCCAAAGATAAGGCAGAGACATTAGCACGGCAACCGGCCAGATCGGCTTTGAGGCGCAATCGCCAACAGGAGGCTCAAGATGAGACTGTGCCATCCGTACAGTTACCGATACCATCGTCCAGAGAAGGGCAAAGGACTCGAAATGGGGGCTTCAAAAAGGCTCTAGAGGGGGCTCGAGATGGGGGGTTTATTGATTACTTCCTCCTGCCCGAAGTATATGAAGAAAAGGAGGTTCTTGAGGCCAAGATCGAGGGTGGTTTAAAGAACCTGGCTTTAGAATCGTCTACTGAACATTTGCATTGGAAGTCAGAGGAAGACGAGAAAAAGAAGAAGGCGATCGATGATTATAATCGAATGGTCGCTGAAGAACTTGCCAAGGCTCATGAAGAAGCAGAGAAGTTGGCTAGGGAGTTGGCAGAAGAGGAGGCTGCTAGAGAACCCCATACAGGACGTCGTCGACTACAGACGAAGCTGGTTCAACTCAGTGAAGACTGGCACACGAGGATTAATCAGGCTATGAGCAGAGGAGAGAATGTGGCTCTGGCCACTAGTTTAGACGGTACACAGCTGACGAAGAGGGACTTTGTCACAGTCCTCGGTCAGGAAGCTTGGTTGAACGACAACATCATTAATTCATACGTGGATGTGGTTGTTGAACACGCCAACAGGAAGGCTGGACGGAACCAGCGTGACAAAACCCCAAAGGTCGTCGCACAAAGTTCATTTTTCTACAAGAAGATTCGTGACGACGGGCCTCAATCCGTATCTCGCTGGATGAGACGGAAGAGGGCTGCCGGCAGGAACTTACTGGAGGTGGAGACGATGCTGATACCGGTGAACAACGCTGCTCACTGGACAATGATAGTTGTCTCCCCGAAGGCCCGCACAATCGAATACCTCGACTCCTTTGGCGGGTCCAAGGATGTCTTTATACGCAACACCAAGGCGTGGCTGGCAGTCGAGCTGGGCTCGGCGTGGAACGAGAGCGACTGGCGCGTTCTCGACACGAAATCCGCACGGCAGTTTAACGGGTTTGATTGTGGGGTGTTTGCAGTTACGAACGCCGAGTGCGTCGCGGGTGGGGTCACCACCACGAGTTATGATGGCGACGATATGGCCATGCAGCGCCGACGGATTGCGGCTGTGCTATTAAATGGCGGGTTTAGCGGGGACCTGGAGGCGGCGGAGGATATTGATATGAGAGGGCTGGGGGTGGAGAGTTCGCCCGGTGGAGGGGCATGAATTCACCCCTGGTCCTCCCTGCGGGAGTGGTTTTGCCTACTGGGTCCCTTTTCCTGTTTAATGCCGTATGGCTCTTTTGATGTCTGGCTCTTGGAGAGTTTGTTTTGCTTCGATTCTTGTCTAACTTTGTTGTGGTCCTTTTGATGTCTGGCTTTTGGAAGGTTGTTTGGTTCAATTCTTGTGTCAAGCTTTGTTGTGGTTCTTTTGAAGTCAGGCTCTCGGATGTTTTTTTTGGCGTGGATTTTTGTTTCTGGTTCTGTGCGGTTCTTTGATGTTTGCGCTATGGAGTTCTAAGGAGGCTACAAGGCCCTTTGTGGGAGTTTATGGGGGGGCATAGAATTGGTGTTTTCTTGTTTTTGTTTTTGTTTTTCTGCGATTCTACTTTATTGTAATAACGATGACGGGGGAAGAAGGGGGACTTGATTGGCGTTGGCGGACGTCGACCTTGTCTCCCCTCTTCCCCTTGGATAGACTAATGATACGAAAGAATTCAAAAAAGTTCAATAAGCCTTGTGTGTAATTGCAGTGCCCTGTTCCTGATTTTTAAAATCTGACGTTGAAATATTAATCTATGCATTGCTGACCCATATCCGTGGCACTATGAATACTGACAGGTCACTCTCTCCCACCGCTGCCTCGAGTTCCTTCCCTCTCTCACACACACCATGCCGCAAAAAGGACAAGGAGCCTATTCAATATATGACCTCAGCCATCACGATCCCCATCTAGATATCGCATCCCCCACACGACGCTACGTCCAGGCCATCACCACATCCGTCCTGGTCAGACCTCACGCACACACGCCACGGGCGTCTGCAGTAAGCGATCAAACCGGCAGGCGGCCGACCCATGTTAGTGCTATGGGAGGGAGGGAGTTTGGCAAGCTTGTATGGGTCCATGGAGGGCTGTAGCGGCGTTGGATGAGAGGGGCAAGCTGGGCTGTGAGTGGTGTGGTTGATAGGGTCGGTAGGGTTTTGGTGTGGTCAGTATGGTTTAGTATGGTTAGTCAGTGCTCAGTAGCGGCAGTGGTTGCAGTTGTAGGTGCTATAGTTGTTAGCTAGCGTCTCCACCGTATGCTTGAGTGTGCAGCAGCGGGTGGTGGAGGGACGAGGACAAGCAGGGCGAAGTGGGCGCGATCGCCGAGCTGTCCCGCCGTCTGGCCTGAGGGCCCCTCTCTGGTGTGGCTGTCGAGCTTGTTGGGGGGGTAGGGGGGTCCGCTATGAGATAACTGCCCGTCGCTTGTGCGGTTCCCCATACTCGAGGTACGTAGACTGGAAGTATCGATTGTCTATTCGTGCGTAAGTGCCCAGGCCGAGTGAGGTGAGTGTCGATTTGACCCCGCCTGCCAGGTACGGGATAAGATAGACTCGTGCCAACTGTCTGCGGCGGCTTTTTGCTTGCTTGATTGATTGATAGATAGATAGATAGATAGATAGGATGGGGAGGAGGCGGATAAGAGATGGCACCAATGAGTTAGCGGAAAGCTGATCTGTCGATATATTGGAGGTAAGGAGGATACTCATTTCTATAATGTCTGTAATGTCTGTAATGTCTGTAATGTCTGTAATGTCTGTAATGTCTGTAATGTCTGTAGTTGTATGTAAGGTACATTGCACTCGGCAACGCTGTCTTGTCTCTCCCTCCCTCTGCTTGTCTCGCAGCTTTTGCCGGATAACGGTTCTGTTGTGGTTCTTGTCTCGGCTCATCTCATGCCATGTACTGCACTGTACGACCGGCGCTGTGCGACTTGTGGTTGCGATCCCATCTTTTATGAGACACCGAAGGGGGAGTGTCCCCGAGACTGGGGAAGATAATGTATAGTACAGTACTGTAGGAGGGTGGAGAGGGGTTGACAGGTAACGGCGATGAGTAAAGGGTGAAGAAGGGGTTGAGGGGCTACAATCAATAAATAACCAATCCTTTTTCACGCCGACATGAGGCCAGACCGATCTATACAGAATGGGTAGATCTGGCCCTATATTCATCTTTTCTCGATCATATTTCTGTCCTGGTCAATATCTGGTCGTGGTAGTGGTGATGGCATGTAGTGGAAAGACGCAATCGTGGTTGAAGGTGGAGGTGGAGTTGCAGTTAGGTACTTCCAACACAAGTACATAGCAACAACCCAGGTCACTTCTCGCCTCGAACACCCTTTGTAACTTGTTGCAACGAGTATCCCTCCCTCATCCCTCCCTCCACCACCACCACCACCACCATCATCCTTCCATTGATCTCTCTTTCCCCTCACCACCTCAACAACTTCTTCTTTCTTTCAAAATCACCAAATCTCCAACAACCCAGACATCATCATCGCCCTCTTCCTCACATCCTTTCTACGAAACAATCACTACATTTTTGTAGCCATCAGCCTGGCTGTCTACCTCTCTTCGCTGCTGTAATTGATACGCCGTTGCACCATTAATCGTTGTATTTGATCACCCTGCCATCTGCCTGTTATCTTCCTTATCTGAATGTTCGCCCTTCCCTCGACTTCGCGTTTGATGCCGGCTTTCTCGCCATTTACGCATATTTGGGAATGAAGAGCGTCTTTTGGATAGTGAGTATGCCGTCTCATTACACCCTACCCTGCAGCTGCTCGGTCGCCGATCTTACTGCCTTATCGCCATGTTTATGGTGCGGCTTGGCTGACGGCTTCTCTCTGTAGCACAACCACAGCAGAACGTCCATGACGGACTGAGCCCTCACTCAGTTCACCACCCCTTCTCTCACTCAGTCGATATCTCGGCACCCCTTGCCTCTATCCATTCCTCAACCCCATCGGGGATTTCCCACTCCCCCCTTCAAGACCGCGCGTCTGGGACGCCTCGCTCACTACATTTACCACATACCCGGTTTCACGATTGTTTCTGGAGCCGCCGCGTTTACATCTATAACGATTTAATACAACCCGCTTCATCATAATGGCCACCATTGCTCTGCCGCGTCCAGTGCCGCGTTATCGCTCCTCCTCCCCCGTTCCCACGCTCACCCACTCCATAAACCTCGATGGCATCAACACCTCCGCCGCGTGCCCAATTCCTATACCCAACAAGCACCTCCCCGTCTGTCCCCCGGGCCCGGCTCCATCTGAGAAACCGGACACGCCACCTGCGTCACCGCCAACAAAGCATTTGAAGATCCAGCCGCAGTCGTTACTCTACCCGCCTACCAATTTTAAGAAGGTGTCGCATAATTCCTCGTCCGTATACCTCATTGATGCGGCAGGAGTAGCAGCCGCAGTGAACCATATCTCGGAGCAACCGTTGCCGGAGGCCGGTCAGGTGTTCCCGTGGCTCCACGGCTTGCATCCCGCGAACCATGTGCAACAGGCCTTCTTCGTGGCGCGGCGTAAGGCCCTGCGGAAGACCCCAGAGTGTTACCGAGGGGTAACCATAGTGAAGGCCGATGGGAACCTGAGCTACTCCCGCCTAAAGGCTGCAGTCTCTGCCGAGGAGTTCATGCAGACGGGTACGGCGGAGTTCAAGGACATCGACCCCAGGGAAGGCTTCTCTGTGAGGAACTTCCAGATTCAGGCTGCCAAGACGGCTATGCTGTCTGATATCATTGTATACGGGGAAGATGAGGACGATGTGATGAGATTAGGAAGCGATATTGCCAAGGCCCAGCGAGCAAGGCGGCAAGGGCTCAAGGCGCTCGGTCACGAAGTTCCGATATACCATACGTTTGTGTGTACGAGTCATTTTGAGGAGTTTGAGGAGCATCATCCGGAGATCGTGGTTGCGGATACCCGCGGCGAGCTGACGGGCAATGTCCTGGACTTTTTCCACCAGGAGCGCGTGGAGATGGCCACTATGACGAAGGCATCTGAGATTGCCAGAAACGTGTGGTTGGGACCGACGGATGATCTGTCGATGAGTGCCCCGTCACCAGAGGACGAGCCGTTTGATCTCTTCATAGAGTGTAGCGACCTCGGCCGAGCCAATGTGCCGGCTCTGAAGAATATCGCTCGCGAACTTGACAATGGGGCTGAAACAAGCCAATACGTCGAGTTCCCGTCTTCTGGGAGCATCATGCCACCTTCCTGGCCCCTCACCGAGGCTGATGAGATAGTTGAGAGCTGCAGGTGGATTTACAACTTGGCCAATGGCATTAGACCCTCCGACGACGAGGGCGAAATCACCGATATTGAAGGAGACAGCCCAATGCCCAGTCCTACGGAAGCGAGGACAAGCAGGCCGCGCAAGATCCTCATCTACTGCACTGATGGATACACCGAGTCATCTATGCTTGCGCTCGCCTACTACATGTACGCGCACGGCGTGACAGTCTCGGAAGCCTGGCTACAAATGCACATGGATAAACGCCGCAACTTCTTTGCTTACCCCTCTGACGTCGCGCTTCTAAACTCCATTGCACCAAGCCTCCTCTCCAACTCGCCCGCCCTCGCGCTCTCTGCTCCGCAGGACATCACCCAGCGTATCCATGACGAGCCCGCCTGGCTCGCCCAAATGGACGGCTCCCTCCCGAGCCGCATCCTCGATTACATGTATCTCGGCAACTTGGGTCACGCGAACAACCCCGACCTCCTCCGCGCTATGGGCATCGGGCAGCTCCTCAGTGTGGGTGAGACCGCTTCTTGGACCGCTGCTGATATAGCCTCTTGGGGCGAGGAAAATGTCTGCGTTGTCCAGGGCGTCCAGGATAACGGTGTTGACCCGCTCACTAACGAGTTCGATCGCTGTCTCGCGTTCATCAGTACGTCTCCTATCCTCCTTCTACCTCCTGAACTCAGCTAATATCCCTCTCAGACCGCGGCCGCCTCGCTGGCAGATCAACCCTGGTCCACTGCCGCGTCGGTGTCTCCCGCAGTGCCACAATCTGCATCGCTGAGGTGATGCGCGCACAGTCTCTCTCCTACCCGCGAGCATACTGCTTCGTGCGCGCCCGCCGTCTCAATGTCATCATCCAACCACATCTTCGCTTCAGCTACGAGCTACTGAAGTGGGAAGAGATGATGCAAGGCAGGCGCGGGGAGGGGGTGAAGAGGGAGCTGGAGTGGGGCGAGATCGCGAGGGAGATCGCGGCGATGAATAAGCCGTACTCTCGATGATTTTTCGATTTTAGCCCTTTTGTGTTTTTCTTTGGTTTGCGGTTTTGCGGTTTGCGGCTTTGGGTGGTTTAAAGGTCTCCGCCTGGTTTTTACTAGGGGAGGGGAGGTGGGATATGGGATTTTTTTACTATTTAACGACATTTATGAGGTGATGAGATCTAGCAGGGGATTTGTTAAGGCCGATGTTTTGTCTATGGCCGTGTTTCCATCTTTTTCTATCTATGCGTTTATCTATTTCTGGGAAACGGAGGTTCCATTGGATAGGGACTCCTAGGTGGTTGGCTCGGGAAAGTCGACATCATTTTGAGAGCAGGCAAAGCAAGCATTATTATTTATTTCGTGTTTTTGGCGGCTGGCATTGGAGCCGGCCCCCCTCTTTTTGGGTATTAACAAGTGTAGCGGAGGATCTTCTTCTCTCTATTTTTCTTTTCCAGGAACTACGAATCCTATTTTTTGTCGACGGGGATGGAAACAATGGCGTTGGTTCTGAACATTTATTTTTTATGAATTGCAGTATTTCATCTGGGCGGAATTTATTGGGGCATAACATATCTTTAGAAACAAATCTATGGAAGTGCTCAGGGAGGTTTCACCTTAACTGCCGCTGTCCTCTGTCTTGGCTATCTCTGACGGTCTTGTGACCACCTTCCCCCCCCATCAATTATTGTTGTCTGAACCCACCATCGTGAGTCCTCAATGAGTGACTGGTCGTTCTTTCCCCTGTCTTCATTGTCGAGTTGTCTCACTTCACTCTAATCTACCTAAGCGAATATAAACCCCACGTTCTACATAATGCCACACAAGCGAAACCAATATTAATCAAACCAGGACCGCTGGCGCAACGGTAGCGCGTTCGCCTCCAGAGCGAAAGGTTATCCGTTCAAATCGGGTGTGGTTCAAAACCTCATCATAATAACCTATGATACCAAGCAATCACCTGGGATTGCGAGCATTTTTTTTTGTTCCTTTTCATTTTTGTCCACTCGTATTGTCCCTGTCCCTAGTTTGCTTTGACCTACATTACAGTAGTTGGGGTTTGCTCCTTGACGCACATGCTGTTCTTTTTTGGGTCCTGCTGTCCTTGTCTCGCTTTCCCTCGGTCGTATTGGCTACACCGCAATTGGGGGCCGTTGGACAACACCGGTAAGAAGGTCGCGCGCACAATACGTAGGTGGGGGTCCGTTCACAAGGAGACAGCGGTGAGGTGAGTTAGGGCGGAGCGCGCAGCGCCGTGAACTCGGGATCTGAGATACTAATGTCTCACCCAACTCGATATGGGCATAAAAAAAGGGAAGGTACCTGCAGCGAACACGGTCCCTTCGCTGAGGGGCCTCGGGAGTGACAGGTCGGAATTGCTGGGGGCAGGGAGCGGACGGGGTTCCCTAACGAAGCATTCCTTTCCTTGCCGTTCCTTGTTGGAGTTGCAGTGCTAGGGGAGCTTGTGCATGGGGATTTTTTGTTTGCTTGGGACGAACACTAGATTTCTTTCCTGGGACACTTGTGGGAGGACGCCCCGGCCCGCCAAGGCGCGCTGATGATGGTGGTGGCGGGACCGGTGGGGGGCGTGTCCAGGTGTGTGGGAGTCCGAGAGCCATCTGGGCGAAGCAAGGGAGGAGGCTTTGCATCGGGGGAAGCACTGTAAGGGGGGCGCGAGATGGGGAGATCTTTGGGATAGATCTTGGTTCCCGGGTGGTGGGAATGGGGCCGATGATCGGTGGGGGAGGGAGGCAGCGTCAGATGACACGTAATAATATGCGGCTATCCAGCAAACCTGAGTGTCTTGGAGGGCAAGTGCAAGTGGGAAGTATTGGCAAGGTCGTGAATAGTATCGTTTTTGTAGACGAGCTATAGATCTCCTGCATAGCTACTGCAAACCAAGGGATGAGAAGATCCCAGCCGGCGGTAATAACCCGCAAATATCGGTCCCTCCTCCCTATCTCGAGATAGCGGTAAAGAAAGCAAACGCCAGTCAGTATACA